>JAADWR010000288.1:0-12249 GCA_023336345.1 Pythium inflatum | reverse complement strand
GCAGCTCGCGACGACCTGTGCGTGGGCGCTCTCGAACCTCGCGCGCGGCTTTGAGACGTCGGCCAAGCCGTTTATGGACGGCGGGATTGTCGCGGTCGTCGTCGCGGGCTTGACGCCGAACCAGCCGCGCGCGTTTGAGCCCGCGACGGTCGTCGAAGTCGCGTGGCTCCTCAGTTTCCTCACGGCGCGAGAAGAAGAGTACCTCCGCCAGTGGCTCGACAGCGGACTCGTCGCGCTCCTCCTTCCGTTCTTTGCGACCACAGATGAATTGCTGCTCACGCCGATTCTTCGCGTCTTTGGCAACATTTGCTGCGGCGCTGCGGACCACCACACCGACGCCTGGCAGCTCCCGCACGTCGACCGCCTCCTGCACCTTGACGCACCGTTCATCCCCAAGCTCCTTGCGTGTCTCCAGCCCGACGCGGCGACGCACCTCGCGGCTGAGACGGCGTGGGTCGTCTCGAACCTCGCGACGCTCGATGTCCGCGTCGTCGATCTGCTCGTGAACGCCCAGTTCCTCCCGCTGTTGTCGCAGCAGTTTCACGCCGACAGCTTTGAAGTCCGTCGTGAAGCCGCGTTTGCGCTCACGAACATTGCGCTCACGAGCGCGACGCACTTGGACGCTGTGCTTCAGCTCAACGTGCTTCCGCTCTACCTCCAATTGCTGAGTGCGGCCGACGTTGCGCTCGTTGGCAACTCACTCCGGATGATTGAGAACGTTTTGCGCGTTGCGCCGAATGGCGTCTCGCTCATTGAGTCGCTCGGCGGCATTGAAGCCATTGAGAACGTCCAGTACCAGTCGGAAGAAACGCACCTTTCCAAGTGGGCCGAAGCCCTCGTGAACGAGGTTTACGGTGAAAACTATGGGATCAACTCGCCGCCGAGCAGTGGTGCGATCGGTGGTGCTGTCCCGACGTTCAATTTCGAGCTGCCGCCGCCGGCGGCGTCGACGACCGAACCAGCGCCAGGCGGCCGCGGCCGTGGCGCGCACATGACCGTCCCAGCCTGGAAAAAGTGAGACTAACAGCCCAAGGATTCTATATTCAATAGCACACTTTCACTAGGATTCGTTTGTGTAATTGCAAACACCTTGCCAATTACTGCTACTGTCTATGCGGGCCACAGACTTGACCAGCTCACGGCACGATGTGGGTTGACTTCAGGAGCGCGAGAACGCGCTCTGCCGCCTCGCGTGCCGCTGTGTCTGTGTCGTTGATTTTAAGAACATTCGTGACAATGGTAGGAGCGTCGGCGAGCTTCGCGATCGTTGCGTTTTTAGTGTCTTGAACGAGCGACGCGAGAGCCACAAGCACTTCGCGCTGGGCGTGTCGCGACGCAGAGGGCAGCTGGTCGACCATAAACGACACGACACCGATCCGGCTCGCAGATTCGAAGTGCTGGCTTTGGACGATGCGAGCGAGTGTGCACAGCGCGTTGTCCCTTTCATTTCCTTGACCATTCTCGATAAGCTTGGCGATTGTTGGAAGCGCCTTGTCCACCAGCTTGTCAGCCACACTAGTGGCGTCAACGAGAGGTGCCAAGGAAATGGCCTTGCTCTTGGTGTTGGCATCGTCCGTCAACAGCATACGAAACACTGCGTCATGGATGCCTGCATTGCGGACGAGTACCTTGGTGTTCTGGTTTCGCGTCAAGACTGCAAGGGCCCCGAGTGCGAGCTCTCGCGTTCTTGCGTCTGGTGTGTTCTTCACCACGTCCGCCAGCTTTTCGGTCAAATCTGGCGTTTCCAACGTCGACTTAGCCTTCGCACCGAGCGTCACAAGTATCGCGATCATCTCCACAGCGAGGGTCTCCTTTCCATTCCACGCCGAGTCGTGTGCGCCGAAATGCTCGAAGACAGTCAAAATGATACTGTGAAGATCCAACAGCAGACGTTCTCGAAGTGCTTCGACAATTGGTGTGCTTGCGTCTTGCCCACCCATTGTGTACAGCGTGCCGTACAGATACACCAATTCGACCAACGAGGTAGCTGTCGTCGCAAGCTCAGCCATTCGGTCTGCATAGTCCAAAAGCGCGTCGCGTATCGCAGAATCGTGTGTTTTATGAAACAGCGATCGAGCGGCCGCCTCTCGCCTATCGCGAGGTGATAGTTCGTTCTTGAGGATTTGAATGGACGCAAGGAACTGAGTTTGGGGAGTTTCTTTATCCCCCGAACCCAGTTTGCCGCCACAGTACGAACAGAACCTGGCGTCAGCGTTGGGGGCGCTCCCGCACTTGTTACAGCGCGACTTTTCGTCTTCTGAGTTTGTCAACTCCTTGAGGAAGTGAAGGATGTTGCGTAGCGGCGTGCGTTTCGAACTGGTGACCAGCTGGACGAGATTCCACGCTTGGTCAGGGACTTCGGGTGGCTGTGACAGCAGCCGGTTCTCTTCCTTCCGCGCGCTGTCGTACGCAGCGAATCGCTCTTTACCCATGAACGCAGCTAGGACGCACATCGCGAATGCCTCGAGATCGCCCTCGTACGTCGGTTCGTCCGTGGCGACCGTTGTCGTGTCGTCCACCCGACGCGCCAAATCGAGACGCCCAATGCGGGCGGTGCCGTCATTCCCAATCAAAATACCGTCGAGACTCAACTGTCCGTGGACAACATGCTGGTGATGGAGGTAGTGGAGACCACTAGCGACTTGGTAGAGCAGACGCCAGACCCGCGTTACTGGGTGGTCGTCGCCTTCGAGATACGCAGCCATAGTGCCATGTTTGGTTGTGTCCTCGAGCACGAAGTACGGAAGGTCCCGTGCATCGCTGGCGCCGTACAGTGTGAGTACATGCGGGTGGTTCAGAGGAAACCAGAGATCGGCTTGTCGACGGATTGTGGCCACATTCTGCTCGACTTCTTGTGCGCTTTGGGGCTCTCGAAATTCCTGGATCACGACGGGCGTGGTGAAATACAACCATCCGCGGAGAAAGGAATAGTCGCTTGTGCGAGCGAACGCCGGGGTCTCGATGAAGTTCTGGTTGGACAACCACACGGGCAGAGGGCGCTCGTTTGGCGCGGCCATGGCGGAGAACGAAGTCGTTGGACGGCACTATTGATCGTGGGAGAATGGTGTTCTGGTCGATACTATCGGCGGTGGTGGTGGTGGCAAGTCAGAAGGACTGGTAGAAGTGGTGCCGTCGGCCTTGGCGTTGGACAAATGCAGCTTGCAGGACCACGCCCGCAACCCTGGATGATGCACATGCCACCCATGGTCCCTCGAAGTTCGAGGGACCACACTGTGGAGGCACTGCATCGTCTGCCTCCTGCGAAGTGCGTGCCACAGTTCCATTCCCTCGACTGGTGATGGGATTCCCACGCGAATAACGTAACAAAGTGGGCAACCCAATCATGGAACAATTACGGTCGCATTATCTACTGAATTAGCGTTGTCGATTGCGCTCGCAATGATCGCCACACCGTTCAGCGATGGCGCATATGCAGTCATTTGCGCTTCGCCTGGATGGCGATGCAGCACTCCTCCGAGACAGCGTGCGGCGATGGCGATCGTGCCGCATCGCGCCGTCCAGCATGGTTTGTGTCGGAAGACGACGTCAGCATCGAGAAGCGGTGGTTTGCGCGCGGGCGCTTCCACTCGTTTCACCGGGGCGTCTGGCTCGACTGCACGCCAGTGATCGTCATGCGGCTCCTTCCGGGGCAAGACACGACATCGTTTGCGCGCGAAGCCGACCTCTGGTCGACGCTCAAGCACCCGCACATTTCGAAACTCTACGGCGCGTGCAACACGGCCGAGCTGCCGTTTTTCATTTGTGAAGATGCCACGTCGAATGGGAACCTCGGAAAGTATCTCGCCCGCGATCCAGAGCACCGACGTCAAGTCTGGCGCTTGTTGCGCGAAGCCGCGGATGCGGTGGAGCACCTCCACGAGAAGCGGATCGCCCACGGCGCTCTCCAACTCAATGCGATGATGGTGGGAAGTGATGGCGGCGTGCGTGTCGCGTACTTTGGAAAGGCTCGTGTTGTCGATGAAGCCGATGCTGCATCGGCGTTGGCGTTCGATGTCTACTGCCTCGGTCGCACTCTTGTCGAAGCGTTCTCGGAAGGACTGGCCTCCCCTGATCTCGACGATACCTTCGTCAGGAAGGCCATGGAGAAGCCGCCGACCATGTCGGACAAAGCGTGGACGCTTGTGCTGGGCATGACGAAACCCAATCCAATGGAACGGCTCAGTCTCAGGGATGTGCTCAGCAAGCTCAGTGCCTTTGAATCACAGCAGAATTACGAAGAACGTAAGGGTGCGCGTATCTGTGATGCCTGCGAGCGGGTGATCGGCGCCGACAACCAGTTCTGTGACCAGTGTGGTGAGCAATATGAAGAGCTTCATGTTGATACTGTTGACGCACTCGAACCTGCCATCGAGATCTTGCAGACGGCATCGTCCATGAAACAAGCCAAAGTTGCAACACTCCTTAGGGACTTTGCGTTTGCCAGTCATCCAAATCAAGAAGCCATTCGTGCGAAAGGAGGGATAGCGCCGCTCGTCAAACTGCTCAAGGACTCGAACCCAACTGTTCAGCTTACAGCAGTGAAGGCTCTGAGTGCTGTCGTGGCACAGAATCCGTCGTCGCAAAGGACAGCTCTTGATGAGCATGCGAACGACCTACTTCTTTTGATGCTGCGGACGGGGGCGGACGGGCTGAAGGAACATGCACTGCTCGCATGGTGTGTGCTGAACGACGTGATTCCCGATATCGCGAGGTCCCATTTGACCAAGGCTGAACCACTTCTGCACGAACTTCTCAGTGTGACCCTCTCTGACCGCCTACACGCACTCTTGGAGCTAGCATTGGCGCTCGTGGACCGTGTCAAGGGAAACGCTGACGAACGGTCGTATCGGAACGCTCTACAGGAGTGCGACGAGCGACAGGACCTCTTGTCACTTGCGATCCGGAGTGGAGATGGTGGACTACTACATTATCTCGTCACGCGTTCGAATGCGTTAGCCACCGTACGTTGGGCCACGATGAGTTCTTCGTGACTCAGGAGCTAATTTCTGTATCGTTGCCTTCTAGTCAAAGCAGTTGATCTTGCACTCGGCTTTCTTCGCAGGAATCGAGTTTTTCAAGTATCTTGTCGACCATGGCGCCAATACGAGCGAGAAGGACGAGGTAACGTGCATCCTGTGCTCCTTCTATCTGATCAGTATCAATATCAGCGCTTTGTGTACAGGATGGTTATACCATCTTTCAGCTCGCCTTGAGCTACCGCAGCGTCTTGTACCTTCAAACGCTTCTCAAGAGCAATACTGCCGTTATTCTTCTCGACAAAGTACGTCCACTTTTATAATCTCTCTAGCATGTGCAAAGACTGACTGTTCTCCACTCGGCGCAGGACGGATTCTCGCCGCTTAAATATGCTTGCTTTTACGACTCTGATGATGAGCAGAAGCTCTCTACGCTACAGATTGTGAAGCTGCTTTGCCAGCACGGAGCAGTGTGGGATTCGGAATGCGAGAAGAGGCAAAAGCACGTGAGAGAGAATCAGCCCAATGGCGCATCGCTCGCTGATTGGCAGTTGGGAGTCGCAGCGTGTGCGAAGCATTGGATCAAGGGCGTCCGTCATGATGTTCCTGATGAAGTAGTTCGGCGAGGAGAAGCCTCGGTGGAGACCTATCTCGAAAAACTGCAAGAGACACCATTGGATGAGCTCATATACCGTCATCGAGTGTGCATCCTCGGCCCCAGCATGGTGGGCAAAACGAGTTTGGTCGACTCGTTCGTGACTGAAGAACAGAAGTTGGCACCGCCGGATCGACGAACCATCGGTGTGGACGTGTCTGAGCGCTCGTTTTCGTCGATGGAAAACGGCAAGGAAATCAAGCATACGGTCAATTTCTGGGACTTCGCGGGGCAGGAAATCTACAGTGTGACGCACTCGATGTTTTTCTCCAAGCGGACGCTCTATCTCATCTGCGTTGATTTGGACAAGTTTGCTCCCTTGGTCAAGAAACTTGTCTCCAGCCACTATGCAAAAGACGACATGAACACGATTCGTAAGTTCGCCGATGAAACCATTTTTCGCTGGGTGCGTCTCGTTCTCGCTCGTCAGCCCGATGCCGAGTTCATGGTGATCGGAACGAAAGCAGACCGCGTCGTGGATGCTACTGCAACAATCGAGCGCGTGGAACTTGAACTGGAGCAATTGCTCAGAGAGTTTGTTGAGGAACTGAAGGTCGAATGGTTGGATGCGGATATCACCCAAGAACGTGCCGTGGAAAATCGGCGGCAGCGTTTGCATCCGAGCTTCCGTAAGTGCGTGCCCGTCACATGCGCAACGCCACAAGGTGTCAATGAGCTCGTACGCGCCATCAAAGCCGTCATTGCGGAGAGAAAAGGTTTCAAGATGCCCAAGCCTTACACGCGCGTACTTCAAGAAATTCGCAACATACGACGAGCAGCGACAGCAGGCGGACTAACGCAAGAAGAACTCAGCAAGTCCCTAATCCTACGCAGAGATCAACTGTGCCGCAAGCTCATCGCTGCGATCAAAAAGGACGACAACTACATCAAAATCCTCGAAACGCTACACGATCTCGGTGATGTGCTTATCTACCGGTGCAGGTTCATGAGTCCGCCCATGGATTTCGTGTTTCTCGATCCGAGCGAGATGATCAACTATGTGCGCGAAGTAGTGAGCCACAATCACCTCCACACTGACGACGATGAGTTCCGAAAACTGCACGATGAAGGCCTCCTCAAGCACTCGCTGTTGATGAAGCTTCCACGTTGGAGCGCACTCCAGGATGACGACCTCATCCACTTCCTCAAATTCTTTCTGCAAGAACACCAAGTCGCCTATCCAGCGCATTCCTCCGATTTGCAACACGACTCCGATTTGATCATTCCGTCGTACTGGAATACCAAAGCACTTCGGGAAACGACGATTCTTGCAACGCGCCAAGACCAATGGGCTGCGAACCAACCAGCAGATTTTTTGGGGGTGTCTTGGACCTATCATCTTGCATCATCCTTGTCCGAGACTATCTTTGTGATGTTCGCTGTGCAAAGCTTCACGTCCATATTTCCGCGAATTGTTGACGCAGGTTGGATCCAAGCGGAAGTCAAGGGCGATTTTGTGGCCGCGATCAAATTCGTGCCGGGCTTGCGTGGGCGCGATGAAATCGAGATCGAGGTTCTTGCGCACAGCAAAACACGCTGTTGGTGCTTCCTTCGCTTCTTTGTGATGTCGATGGAAAAGGTTCTCAACGGCAAGAAAGTTGAGAGGTACATTCACGAGGACGGCGAAAAGCATTCCGTAGCTGAAGCTGCAAAACTGTGGAACGACTCCAACACCTTACCGGCACTTGCACCACGACAAGGAGGGACTTCATGGGCGCCGCCTGATCTCTCGTGGTACGTAAAGAAAGCGTGGGAGGATCCAAGCTGCTTGGCGGACGTCGAAACAAAACTTCTCTTGGCCTCCATCCCAGCGCAGCTTATAGCACTTCGCAACTTGATTGCAACCGGCGGCAAGCGTCGGCAATATCCAACGCTATGGACGCTCCATCGCACCAATCAGGACAGCATTATTGATCTCCGACTACTCAGCGATGTGTCGGGGAGGTGTTACCATGACCCAATCCAGATTTCGGTTCCATCCGAGTTCTTCGCGAAGTACGGGCGCTGGATCAAGGTTTGTACATGCCATACGGTCTTGTGCGCTAACAGCAGATTGACATGTGTTGTGGATCATGAAGGCTGGCTTCTCGATCTTGAGTACTACGACTAGTATGATCCCACTAGGCGGCGCAGACCAAGTGATCAGCCTGGTCAAGTCAGGTGCGTGTTGCGCTGTGTTGGTTTCTCTTTTGGCGATGTTCTCACTCTGTGTGCGCAGCGCTTGAACCCCGATTGGAGCAGCATGAAGCCACGTTCAACCTCCTTAACGATTTGGAGATCACCGACGACGGGTTTAGCTCGAAGAGTGGTGACATGTCGATGGGCAAGTCGGTGTTTTTGTTGCGCGAGTTGCTCAAGATTCGGTATGACAACTACGACGACCGTCTCATCAGTGATATTAGCCATCTGACGTGTACTCACAATACCGACGGCTATTACATCTGGGCTCATGACGATGAGATCAAGAACTCAAACGGCGAACTAACGCCGTGTGATACGGTGGTCGATGGCCCATCGTCACCAACGGCGTGTTCAAGCCCTTCTGGAGCTTCGACAGTGTGTACTTCGACGATCTCTCAGCCAACAATGGAACTTCAGATCCTCAACATCCGTGGACTCGGCGACTGGGATTGGCACAAGACCGTGGTGCACTGGCGAGTTGAGTATCCGAGTGGTTCTGACGACACCGATGTCACTGAGCGCGCATCGAGCGACACACCCGAGTCGTGGAAGGATCGACGATTCAAGATCCGAAACGCCACGTCGGTCGAGATGCTTCGAAACGCAACTCTCCATGTTACGGCCCAGAGCCTACGATTCTTCAAAATGCTCAAACGGTACGCCTGTCGTGTGTTTACCGCATCGTGACCAACTGATAGGTGGGTGTTTTAGGGAGCTTGGTCAAGGCAACATCTCGCTCGAGGACCACGTTGCAGAAAAGTACGATGGTACTGGGCCACACATCGTTCGCGTCGATATTCCCATCAAGAACGCCAAGTCGGCGAACATCAGTAACATCAGTCCGTCCGTCTTTGTCGAGAGCGTGATCATCATCAAGCAAAACGACACAATTGCAGCTGCAGGCGCGTAGCTCTAAAATCTTGTTTTGCTGCGAGAAGTTCAAGGCATTCTCCGCCCCTCGGTGCACACACCCTTCTGTTAGGCAAAGCGATTGTTGACAAAGGAAAGGGTTTGAACCAACTACTTGGCTCAATTGATGTTCAAACAAGTTTCGTTCTTCATCATCATACCGGTAGTTGAATATCATCATGGTACTTTCATTACAGTTGAAGTTCTTCATGCAGTTGCGGATAAACCACATTGAGAGCGTCAGCTTCACGCCGCGGCGCCATTGATCTCGACGATGGTCGCTCGACTTTGTCGTGACTCATTCGAGTGCTGGTTCTAGTAGTAAGATGACAAACCACGCAAGCGGTTTGAGTCAAGGGCCGTGACTCAAGGCATTCCCACCAGTGTGGCTCCCACCAGTGTGGCACCCACCAGTAAGGCAGTCCCACCAGTAGAGCTAGGCACATTAACGTGTGACCGATCGCGTGACTCATGATATGCGGTAGGTTCACAAGTATGATACTTTCATTACAGTTGAAATTCTTCATGTAGTTGCAGATAAAAACACAGTGAGAGCCTCAGCGTTCACGCTGCATCGCTGACAATCTCGACGAAGCGGTCGCTGGACTTCGTTGGCTCTGGATACGCGTTCAAGAGTCCATCCGATGTTAGCTGCGATGCGCTGAGGAGTTTGACGGTTGCGAACGGATCGCTCACGAGGTTCAAGAGACCGGCAGCCAAGTCGGCGCGAGGCTCGAGCCGAAAGACGCGTCCAGAGTCCATGGCAAAATGGAAGAGCGTCGCAAACGGAAAGCAGTACTCTTGGCCAATGAGTTTCTGGGCGAGGGCTTCATCGTGCATGACGGGCTGGAAAAAGTGCGCGATCGTATCTCTGGAAATCCGGAACGTCGTGCGTCCAGTGCATTTGACAACGACCGTGTCGCCGTAGACGTCGTCACTCTGGACATCTTCGTCCAGCGGCTCGATTCCCATGATCGTGACGCTCACTTTCGCGTGGTACTTGGAGTAGTTGGCCCACTGCCGCAAGAACTGCTCGATAGTCTCAAACGCTGGACTCTGGACAGTTTCCAGTAAAATCGACCGGAGAATCGCTTCGAGCACGGAGCTGCGATCCGGAACGCGCGGATCAAAGCCGTGGCGAAAGTGGTCGTAATACTCGTGCACTTTGTGGGCCGCGAGCTGGCGCGCGTTCGCGAACCGCGCGAAATGGAGCGACTCGAGGAGCGCACGGCGGCGCTCCAGAACCGCGACTTGTTGCTGGATAATCCGAAGCGCGTCGGTCATGCGCTCTTCATGGGCGACACAGCCACGCCTCGTGCGTCGGAAGCTCGGGTGGTCGAATCCCAAGCGCTGGATGTTCTGGCAATTGCGCGAGAGCACGCGGCGGACGCGACGCGGGAGGCGACGCTCGCTCTGAATCTCTGGACGCTGGACGAGGTCGCTGGACGCGACGACGAGATCTCTGGACGGAGCGCGGTCGGGGTCGGAGGCGCGCCGCCGCCGCGCGCGCGCCGAGTGAGAGAGATGAGGGATCATCTTGTCTGTGTGGACGACGAAGAGACCTTTGTGTTGTGGAGATGAGGAGCTGGCGGTTGGGCGCAACACGGAAATCGTGTGCCTGTCAAAATTGATATCCAGAGACAACCGTGTTTGGACTGCAAACTTTGGAATCGGAAGGGGAAACTTTGGAGGCAAAATACTCCAAACGATCACGTCTGGATTACACGAAGTCCAGAAGGCTGCAAACTTTTGCAAAACACTGGACGAAAAAAGAAGATCGTCATAAAGCTGGCGTTACAGTAAGGCCAGTGTGCGCGACACGCAAATTTTTCTTCTTTGCTTGGACAAAACAGAGCAGCACTGGACCGAAGCACAGTTCCGAGTTTCTCTGGAATCCAGAATCTTCGTGTCCATGCGATTCCCAGCAGGTCCCACAAATTATGCCACAGTCATGAGACAGCACGGGCAGCGAAACGACTGGATGCCTCATCTTGATCACGCCTCTGTTGTGGTGCCTGCACAAAATCGCGACTAAACGAAACCATGCCAAAGCATCCCTCTCACTGTTCTTGAATCCGTGGTCTGTGTGTCCACTTAGCTCTGTGGTGCCTGACCTGGTGTGTTTGAACTCTAGTTCCGGACGGTTCCTGGTTCGTTGGCGATAAAAACGCGTGAGCTTGGCGCCTGCGCAGTCCGTGCAGTCGCAGTAGAACAAGTGAATGTTCGGTGTACTACTCTTTACTCCCAGTCAAGCAGTGCGTCCAGACGGTCTAAGTGCTTGGGAACATCTCGACGAAAGCACCACTAATCAACCAGGCCTCCACTTGTTCCACAAGTTGAGTGGCATCCGTCCAGCAGCGATGCCATCGAACTTCAACGTGCACTAAAATAGTACTTGATCTAAACTAAGTCAATTTCAGTACCGATTGCCCACTTTGATCGATCGAATGCATCTTGCTTGCAAGAGAGGCGTATCTTGGGTCTTGTCCGATGGGCAATAAATAGACTACCTGTGATTCTTGTCCGATCCGATCCTGCAGTTTGAAACAGGACTAATTTTGGAGAGCCATGGGCGATGGAGAAGCTAAAGCCATGTGTGGTCATCCACTCTCCATCTCGAAGCCCAGTTCACAAGAAGCATCCGATCCAAGGCACAATGAACCTCTTCACGCGCACGATCTTCACGGCCGCCATGCTCGCGGTGGCAATCCAGTCCAACTTCGTTTCCGCCGAGCAGCCGACGTCACTCGAGCAGCGTCGAGTGGACATGCGCGCCCGCATGCTCCAAGCCCGCGTGGCTCGTCATGCTGCCTACGAGAGACGTGAGTACGACTACTACCACCGCGGCGAGAACAAGCGCGGTTAGACGCTCTGCTGCAAGCTCGCGCAGAACATAAATGCAATAGACTATGAACCTATCATATTTTGATCCTGCTGGATTCTCTGGATTCCAGCTCCACTTGCATTGTGATTGTGCTTCAACGACAATCCGTAGAAACGTCGAGTCGCTTTTATTTTTCAGCGACGGTTCACTTCGATTCATCCACTGAATGATGGTTGGAAGCGCCTCTTCACATCTCCCATAGTAATTCCAAGTAAAAGACCGTTCCGCCTCTTTTCTTCTGGCTAGGTTTCCGGTAATTTATGTGATGTCTCGGAAATATTCGGCCGTCCATTTGTGTGGAGTTCCATTTCCAAAAGAGCCTTTTCACCACCATGCCGGTCGCGCGCGTGCGCGTCCGTGGCCTCCACGACATGCCACTCGAGCGCCTCTTATTCATCGTCGTCCTCGGCTGTTCAGTGCTGCTTCTGTCCGTCGTCATGATCCGCAGTGAGCAGGTTGAAGGCGGACCACAAGCCGCGCAGCGTCCAGTCTTTAGGGACGGGTTCATTGTGGCCCAGCAGCACGACATTCGTCGCACCGAGAGCAACGGCACGGCCGTGATCGTCCTATCGGCTGACGAAGATGAAAAGAAGACGGGCGCGGGCCCGCAGGTCCAGGTCGAGCGCCAGGGCGAGCACATGATG
>JAADWR010000287.1:0-12265 GCA_023336345.1 Pythium inflatum | reverse complement strand
TCATCTTCCTCTTCCTCGTCGCCGTTGTCCTCCTCGTCGCCATTGTCCTCCTCGTCGCCCTCCTCCTCCTCCTCCTCGTCTTCCTCCTCTTCGCCGTCTTCTTCCTCCTCCTCCTCGTCCCCCTCGTCTTCCACATCTTCCCCATCTTGCTCGTCTTCTTCATCGTTGACGTCGCCATCGCCATACTCACGATCGTCCCCATTGTCCGCATCGTCTTCGCCGACTCCGCCGCTATCTCCGTCAGTCACTCCTTCCTCTCGTTCCTGACTCATCCGAATACACTCCGCACAGCGACATTTGAACCACAACTCATCGCCGTAGTACACAGTGATTTCTTCTCCTTTCTTGATAACGCGGCAAGTGACAACCACGACGGTGCGTCGTCCACCACTTGCGACTTCATGAAATCTGGCGTTCGGAGTACACGAGTGGTTGCAAAACCGAAGGATGCTCCCGTAGTCGCGTGCGTTGATGCAAACAGTGACGTTTCCCCAACGTTTGGGATCGCGATGCATGTGGAACCGATAGCCTTCGTTATTCGACCGCGAATCAACCGCGACAGGCTCGAAGCTGAGGCGACCCAGGTATTGCCCAATTGCTACGTCCTTTGCGAGTGCACGATTGGTGACCACGGCATACTCAACGTCGTCTGGGTTGTCGTTGGTAGCCTTCTTGTAGCGCACCAAACGTAAAGTCTTCAACATAATAAGACTGTTGCCGCAGACGCCTCGAAAGCTGCAGGAAGCAGGCGTGCAAAAGAGGGCGTTTTCGCCGTTGTAGCACGTGCTGACGCGACAAGAAGTCTTGCACCCACATTTCCCAGTGTTGGTGATGCGCGAAGCGAATCCCAAGTGGATTGAAGTGATCTGCGAGGTGAACTACGTGGTCTGGCCATTTTGCTGGTTCAAGATCCGCGCGTTCAACTACGTCAGGCGATACAGGAACTACCGCGCCCTCGAAGATGTCACGAAGGGAACGCCGGGGTGGAATCTCGTCCGTTCTCACACGCTCGACGCTTGGGTTTGCCTCCAATGCGTCCGGCGCGCTCCGTTGCTTCAACGCATTCTTGTTCGGCTTGAACGGAAGCTTTGCTTGCACTAGTGTGCGTTCTCTGCCATGTGCACCAATGTCTGCGCGGCTTCCGCCACTGGGGTCCTCGAGTGGACGAGCGTCGAGGACTTGCTGTGCGAGCAAGAAGCGAATCGTCGGATTGTTGGCTACAATTTCGGCAAGTTCCCCTTCTTTGTGTTCTTCTCCTTCTAGCCACCGTTGCGCGCGTCGCAGCGCCGCTCGTGATGGCGTTGGCGCTTGTGCCGTTGGTTCGTGCGCCGTTGGTTCTTGCGGCGTTGGCGCGTGTGGCGTTGGCGCTTGTGGCGTTGGCGCTTGTGGCGTTGGGGTTGGTTTCTCTTTCAAAGTAGACCTCGCCGTGGACGCATTCCTCTGTGCGGCTGCTATTCTGGCAGTCTCCAGCGAAGCCTTCAACGCGGCGAATGCCGCATCAGCCTTGGCTATACAATCTCTCGCTTCAGCATCGGCTTCCGCCTGCTCTTGTGGTGTCAGAATCAGAGCAAGCGAGCGGCGGGGGCGCGGAGACTCATGTTGCACCAGTATAGGTGGCGTGCCGTGATCTTCCTCGAGCGCCAACTGCTCCCTACTATGGGCCAACGCGTTGTTTACAGCTACGACCGGGTCGTAGTCGTCGGGTGCGTAAATATCCACACCCGCAACTCGAAGGATCTGCATGTTGGTTGCCGAATGACTTGAGTGGGAATGAAGGGGAAATTACTTGCTCTCAGCTTCCACTGCCAAAACTATTCAACTATTCTGAAGCCGTGGAACTATTTGCACTATTCGTCCCAGGAGAACAGCAATTGTGTTCGTGCAATGGGCTGCAGCGTACTCGAGTTCATCGAGTTAGGATGCTAAACTCGCGAGACGCAATGGGCGAAATGAATACTTGTACGAAGCAAGCAACGTTCCAAAAACGCATTTTGTTCATTCCACCTATTCTATCACTGACGCTTATCACTCTCCCATTTACAATAGAACTGCTTTCTTTTTTAAGGCGGTCATCACCTTCATGGCTGCTGTGGCGCTCATCGGGTCTGTCGAGTGCTCTGACCACGTAAGAATGAACCACAGCAAGCGCAGCCGCATCATCTTGACTTGGAAGGGGTTTAGCGTGTCGAAACCCTGGAGATCGAAGTGGTTGGCCATGAATGTGAATCCTTGCAACACACAGAACAAACCGCAGCTCACACCATCGAGCTGCCTTGGTGTCTTCGTGTACATCGTGCGAAGAGCAGGGAGCGGCTCCTTCTCGAGCAGGATCCCAGCGGTCATGGTTTGGCGTTGTCCATCTCGGGCAACCCATGCTTGGAGTAGAAGAAAGCACCAGTTGGTCCACACATCATGAATTCTGGTCCGCCAGACATCTTCATCGAGAGGGTCGTAAACATACGCCGTCTGCATCGGGAGCGAAACGCAAATAATGCCCCAATGACCAACACCCCACTTCTTCGGAAAGTTGATTGGAAACACCACGACACGAACATCTTGGAGCGCTTGTGGAGGATACGCCATCGTATCTTGAGCAAGAGAATCAACCACGACAACATCGACGTGACGGCTCGCCAGCAGTTGGAGAGAAAAGTTGACGACAGTATCATTCAGCTCCTTCGAGCGCGCCACGCGGCCGATAATGGCTTTCAGCGTGACACGACAGCTCCCGTTCGGGGCAGAGAGCACCGTCTCGAGTGCCGATCGTTCGAGTACGGCTTGGACTTGACTTCGTACAGTCTGTGCGGCGATTGCGTTGTGTCCTCCTTCCACAACATCCACTTCAGCTTGGAGAAACGGGATGGTTATCAGTTGATCTGCTGGAGGTTCGCTCCACTGGACGTTTCCCGTCACCCAGAACATATCTTTCTCGTACTCTTGGAAGAGACGCTGTCTCTCATTGAACTCCCTGAAGTCATTGATGTTGTCTCTGAAACAAACACGAAAAGTTAGACACTGCGTCTGAATATGCTACACAATCACACGCACTCTGAGAATTGTCGTGCTTTGCTTCCCAGCATCGAAGCGACGAGTTGTTCCCTCCCGACACGGTACGGCGTCTCTTCATTGACTGGTTCGTCAATCCCCTGTTCGCGAGCTCTCTTTCTCTCGAGCACAACCGCGGCGTTAAGCATGTTGTTGATCGCTTCCGTCACAACATAGTTGACCCTCATTTCACCAGCAGCCACAAACTGGCTCGTGACAACGGCTCCTCGGCTCAGGGCAGTTGGCCCATCAACGTCATAGTTGGACGCTGCATCTTTGGCGGTAGGAATGGGCGCGAAGTCGGTTGCTGGCAAAAAGTCGTCTAGATACACCGAGCATTCACCGACTTCACGACTGGAAGGTTCCCGACGCCCCGTTATAGAAGTCTTCTGACCAGTCTTTCGGGGTTTGTGGGTGCTCAGAACTTGGATTTTGATGGTGCCAATGGGATCCGATCCTTTGTCCGTGTGTTTGGGCGCTGCTTGTTGCGTTTGGATAGCCAGACTCGTAGGCAGACTCGTCTTTGCAAGAACTCGAGCAGTTTCCTCACGGCTCAAATCAAGGTCAATCTCGCGCAAGGTTCGCTTCCCATTTTCGGGCGCATTCTGCGGTATAGTGCGTGCGAGATCTTCGTCGAATACGTGGTCATCGTAGTCGTCTGCATATCCGTTCACCGGAGAGTTCAATTCATCGTCGTTCA
Source organism: Pythium inflatum (assembly GCA_023336345.1). Classification (NCBI taxonomy): domain Eukaryota; phylum Oomycota; class Peronosporomycetes; order Pythiales; family Pythiaceae; genus Pythium; species Pythium inflatum. The sequence goes on along the minus strand of JAADWR010000287.1, from coordinate 8,520 downwards.
AAAGCATCGCAATGTCGTTGGCGGAATGGTACTCGGCGCCGTGCGTTTGAGACAATGTCGGCTTGTATTTGTTGGTGGGCTTCGCATCCTCTGGCCTCGCATGGGCGGTAACCTGCCGTTGCACCGCATCGTTGTTGCCGAGGGCAAACGCCGCGTTGTTGTTGCCGAGCGATACCGCGTCGTTCTTGCTGTGATGCCGCTGGCTTTGGAACGTTGCGATGAGAGACAATGAAGGGACAGGCGGCGTACTCGTCGACTCGAGTAATCCAGCGCTGTAGAGCGCAGTCCGCACCTCATCGTAGTCCAAATCTCCGAGAAAAACTGCAACGCCTGGTGACATCAAGGGACTCTGCACAAGCGGGAAATGCACGCTCGGTTGGGGTGTTGGCGACAGCGGCAACATTTTCACATTTCCACGTGACGACGCGCAGTCCTCTTCAAACACCGTGCGATGCTGGTGTACTTCATTGACGATGACTTGATCATCGTCGACTTGGAGAAAGTCTTGTGGATCAGCGTCGCGTGAAAGGCCTTGCTGTGTGTCGCTTGTACGCGCCTGGCTCATGTGTTCTTGCACCTCATTAACTTGCAGCTTGCCACCAGCTACCCACGAGTCAAACACCGCCCCGGTCACTGCGTCAAGTTGTGAAGCGCGTTCCAAGAACCGCTCGGTACCCTGAGCCACCATGTACGTCATCAGACGATCGAACAGCGCTTGTCAAAGTCGTTCAGAACAACACCTTCACCGATTTCACTGCGCTGTACAGTATGGATGACAACGGGCTTGATACGACGGCCCGCTTGCATCGACTGCTCGTTCACTGATGTCGTCCAACTATCGTCCAAATCACCAGCCGTGTCATCGTCCAACTGTGCGTCGACCTCATGCGTGTAATCTGCTGGCTGCCTCGGACCTCTTTGTATGCGAACCGAAGCGGATTCGTTGATGGCCTTTTCAATGGACCCGAGAAGCGAACTCGCTTCTTTAAGGCTCCATCGCGCGGCAAGTGCTACTGGAAATGTTCCGAGTTTCTCGTGCTCACTTGCGATGTACAGGATATGGCGGCACGGAAGAGAAGAGCCCGCGTGGAAACTGCATGAACACGACCAAGCTTTGTCGCGGACGGCCACGATCTGATGGACCGTCCGAGCGCCTTCGACACGCACGCTGATGCGGCGCTCACCCGGCACTTCTTGTCCTGGAACGGGCTCAGCAAAATAACGCTGCTCACCACCGACTGTTGCACTCGACTTGAACTTGTTGTACTGGACACGCACGTACTCTGCCGAGTAGAGGCTCAAGTCTTGAAACAATGGCTCCAAGAATGGGTCCAAGTTGTAATGGATTGCCGTTGTGGCTACGTAATCGACCAGAGCGTCCTTCTCTCTTCGAAGTACCGAAGTAGAGTACATGAAGATCGCCTCGACGCAGAAGTCAATGCGCTGCCTGTTGCCAAGTACTTCCTTGTAGTGCCGCCAGAATGCCTCCAATCGGTTTGTCGTAGTGTTCATCGCCGTGAAGATCTTTCCGCGACCAGCGTAACTCCACATGCCCACACACGAATACCACCGGTCGCTCATATAGTCGTGGAAGAGCTTGTGACTTGGATCCGAAAGAAGCTCCTTGAGTCGCATTTGCTGGTGATCAAAATCTTCCTCGTCAACCGCGTACACTTGCGCGCGCAGCACGTCCATGACATCATCCCGGATCTCAACAGGGATGCCGTACTTCGCCTGGGTTATCACGTGCTTGAACCACTTGAGCACGTGGAACTGGCACAGCACAACGTCTGCCTCCGGGAAGAGCTCCTGCAGGACCGCCCACTCGTTGTAGTCCTTGTCTATGATCACCGACTTGAGGTTTACAGCGACAGCGGGCGCCCACTCAATCAACTCGCGGAAAATCAATCGCATAATGTCCTTTGACTGGGACACGCACAGGAAGTCAAGGACGGATACCCCGGTCCCGTTCGCAGTTGTTACCATGAGAGAGCCTACACAAGAAGCCAACGTGAGTGACCTGCGCATGAGCCAATTCGCAGTACATACGAACCTAGGTAGAACCCAGCGTTATTGGTATTGTGTGTCCAATCGAGGAGGAAACTGTCGCCATAGCGGCGAATCAACTCCTTTTGAAACTCACTCTGCAGTACGAGACCTATCGTGCACCCTGCGTCGTTCTGTATGATCGACAACTCTGAACCATCAAATGACTTGAAGACGCGGAGAATCTTCTTGAGACTTGTCGTTGCGTCGCCCCTGCCCATGCGGTAATTGCGTAGATTGTTGAGCTGTTGAGCCTTGTAACGGCGCTTGAGCCTGGTGGAGATCATGTCACACATGATTCGAGTGTTTCCTTCAACGGTCAGCATCGACACCACCTCCTTGAACAGCTCATCGTCTTCAATCTCTGACGAGTTCTCGTACGAGTCATAGATGGTCTTACTCAATGCGTGATTGTGTGCCGTGATCTACAAAGAAAGATTGAGAAAACGCCGCCAGTTGGACGGCTGTAAAATGATGAAATGCACGCACCTCATTGTTGACTTTGACCTCCCAAACACCAGTTTCCTTGTCAAACACAGCAACCGCGTGTATGGTGGCTCGGCAATCCGTGAACTTCGTTTTTGCGGGCGAGCGCTTACCCAACCCACGACCCGTCTGCGTGCATCCATGCACGCACTCCCAGTCATTTCGAAGTGAGTCATCGACTTGGGGATCAGTCGTAACTTCTCGGGAAACGCCGTGGTCGGGTCCTTGTTCTTCAGGTCATAGGCGGCTTTCCTCTTGGCGTAACTTGCGCGCAGTTTGCTACATCAACACTGGGTCAGGCAAACTGTACATGCACTGGTTTGTCGCACTCGCTTACATGTTCTTTGCGCCTCTCTTCAACGTGTGCTTAAACATAAAGCGCAAATGCTTTCTCGCGGAGTATTTGTCAAAGTAACCAACAAACTCCGAGAACCAGCGGAAACGCCTCTTCTCGAGCCGGGGCGTTTTCATTGTAATGCCCTTCTCATCAGCGATTCGCGCTGCGTCCGCCAAGTGTTTCGGTAGGGCTCGGCGCTTAGGCCGTCCTCTGAAGTCCTCTGCGCGCCACATCACTGGTTAGTACCACTCCAATTACCGACTTCATTGCACCAAACGTGGAAATAGCAAACATACCGTCTTCAGAGTCTCGAACGTCTTCAGCGCATTGCGTGTCTTGAGTGCCTTGAGGCACCTGAGTCTCTTGAGTGTCTTGCTCGTCTTGACCGCGTTGAGCGTCGGCAGCGTCACGAGCGCCTTGACCGTGTTGACCGTCGGCAGCATCTTGAGCGCCGGCAGCGTCTTCGCCGTCTTGAGCGTCGCTTTTGCGCATCGTGAGAAGCGTCGTCGAGGCAGGCGCAGGTATCCTGCGGTTACCAACCTTGTTGGCGGCACCGACCACACGCCGCTCAGTTTTTGGCGGACTTGCACCGAGCGAGATCAGTGTCTGTCGAGCGTGCTGCATTTCTTCATCACTGTCGGTGCCGCCGAGCGCAGGTAGTGCCTCTCCATCGCTGGCGCTCCTACTTTCCTCCGCTTGGACAGACTGCGCAGTCAGTCTTCTTCGGCCGTTCGGCGCCATTCTGGGATGTTTGGCGCAACTCGGTCAGTGAACTATTCGTCTCTGCGGAGCTCAACCATCGCCCAACTATTCAACTATTCAGCTGGTGAACTATTCAACTATTCGTTCCACTCGACCGAAGGAAATGTTTCGGGTAAGTTTCCCGCCAGGATTTTTTCGCTGTAGTTTACTGCGGTGGGGTATGCACTTTCTCTGCAAAACGAATAGTTGCTCTACACATTCTCCTTCCGCAGGGGCTTGTAAATGGACTTGGAGACGCAACATGGTCCAAGCCGCCTGAGCCGTAAACATTCCATTTTTTTAAATGGAATGTTTTTTCGCAAATTTCGACTGGTGAACACTTTAAAAAGTGTTCACCAGTCGAAATTTTGATTGACACTGTGAGCCAGAGGCCACACCTCCACGGCATCTCGAGACAACGACCTCAGCAGTTCTGTCCTCCACTCCGGAATGCTGTTGCAAATCCTGATCGAAAATGCGTGCAAACGTTGGCAACTTCACAATGCCTCGATTCGGTCACCCTTCCTTCGATGGCTCGCCGCACGTTTCGATGATTAGTATCCGTGAAAACGATTAGTTCCGGCCAACTTGGCTGGTTGGACCGTCTGTCCATGGCTGTAATACCATCTTGTTTCCGACCAAGTCTTGGGAAATTTTCCCTTCTCATCGCATCAGTCGCCCCTCTACACATTCAACTGGGCAATCAAAGATTTGTTGGAAAACCCCAACGGGGAAAAGGGGTCATCCTGGTTGAACTCCTTCACTTCGGGGTTGTGCTAACGTTGACGTTACCGACCCCTATATTCAACAAATCGGCGCCACCATCTGGTTCACTGTCTTCCAATCACACACCAAGGCCCCATTTGTTGGGGAGATGGAGACAGCTGTCGTTACTGTACCTCCCTTCAAAGTGCGATCGGCCGGCCGCAAGCGTGGAAATCGCACGGTGTCGAATAGCGCGCTGTCTTGGCGATCGGTAGGAGAGCTCATTTCCCGTATCTCCACGTCCCGCCAACGTCCATACTACAATAGAATGGAACTTAGTCGCATCCTCAATACGCAGGCGTCCACGGCGCCCCGTCCGCCGTCGCCAGCGCCTACGGACACGAGCGACAATGGCCTCCGCGTCGGCAAGTGGACCGAAGAGGAAGAGCGCTTTGCCGTCGAGCTCATTCGCCACTTTTTGACCGGCTCGATCATGAACGCGACGCCTGGGACGTCGCTGCGGTCGTTCCTCGCCAAGAAACTGCGCTGCTCGCCGATGCGCATTTCGACCAAGCTCGCAGTCGACATGCTTGGCGGCGAGCGCATCCCCAAGCGCCTCGGCCAAAAGCGGTATTTTCCCATGGACTCGGTGACGCCGGCTGAGCGTCAACGCATCGCGGCCGAGCTCCACGAACTCGAAGTCGCGTTCCTCGAGAAGGAGAACTTGGAGATTGGAGAGAACACATTTGCCGACGCCGAGTTGACCACCTCCACGGCTGCCACGCACAGTGACGACGATGCCATGAGTGACATTGACAATTCGACCGCTGTTCGTATCGGAAGCTGGTCAGATGAAGAACAGATCTACGCGGCTGCCCTTATCGACGGCTTTCTTCGTGGCCTCTTGGATCAGCCGCAAGGCACATCCCTTCGGGCGTTCCTTGCCGAACAGCTGTGCTGCAATCCCATGAGAATTTCCAAGAAACTGGCGACGGGTATGATGGCAAACCAAGCACTGCCCAAGCGCCTCGGCTCAGCGACGTTTCAGCCTGCGCTGAATCGCACTCCTCACCAGGTCGCCCGCACTGAAGCCGAACTCGCCCGCCTCCGAAGTGCCTGCTTCGCTCCGGCTCAAGGACCTGGTCAGACCCCGAGCGAGCACGACTCTGCTTCAAGTCTGGACTACGACCAGTACGCCCATCAGCAAACGCCAGTGTCGCCCATGGAGCCTCTGTCAAAGAAGCGCTGCTACGCGGAAGTGCATCCACAACTGCCATCGCTGTCGCAGGTGTGCAAACGACCAGTATTCTCTCATTCGATCGTCATGAACTAGTGGGCATAGACTGCCGTAGATGAAAGCATGTAAGATATGAATCCAACTCATTTATTATGAACACATGACACTACTGATTGGTTTCCAGTCACCTCGCCGAAACGCATCGAGTCCTGGATCAAGGTTGAGAGCACGTTGCGCTGCCGGATCGGCAGTGACGATGCCCTTTGAGCAAGAAGGTACGTAGTACTACCAACAAAGCCTCGATGCTCCATGCTGCTGGTCAGTGTCATTCAGCCCAGTGTACATCAAAACAACAGGAGAAGTCTATTAGATTGTCGTTCAAGCCGCGTGTTAGAATGGTATCGGACTCCACACGCTCACTCTTTGCGTGCTGTGGGCAGCCATCGGTGGTCTTTGCTGGCATTCTTCTTGCGCTTCTTGGCCATAAACTTCGAGAGCTTGCCGGTTTCCTTGAGATCTTTGAACTTGGCTTGCAGCTCGACCTTCTTCTTGTCCTTGCGCTTGAGGTAAAACGGGTTCTTGCCGCTCGCCACCGCCTCGCGTTCCTCATGCTTCTTCTTCGAGAGCGCTTCTTTGATCTTGGATTTCTTCTTCTTTTCCGCGAGCTCTTGCGTGCGCAAGTTGATCTCGTGCTATAGGAGAAAAAGCATTGAACATTGTGAATCAACTCGACGGTAGAAGGATCAAGTCAAAGGCGCGGCGCACCTTGAGTTCTTCTTTGCGCGTTGCACTCTTGGCATGCTTAAGCTGTTTCCGCAAGTCCTGCAGCTCGTTTCCCTAGAATAACAACACCACATCAGTTTTTCATTGCCCACAACTCAGCCGCGAACTCATCGAACCTTGTACTCGTCCAAGAAGGCATACGACTTGGAGAACAGGTCTTCATTCAGCTTGCCCGACATGGACTCGAATCGCGGATCAAGCGACTTCTTCTTCTTCACTTCGACAACCTGGCGGAATCGGCCCACTGCGCGCTTGGACGTGATCTCGAGCGGGCAGTTTTTGTTGGCTCGCCGCTTCTTGTTGGCGGGTCCATTGTCCTCGTTGTCACTCTCGTCCTCGGCATCCGCGTGGTGTCCACTGTTCTCGCTAGGGTGGGTCGCAAAGCCCAACTTTTTCTGGCGGAGACGCTCTTCCAGCGGGATATCACGCGCTGCGTCGTCGCGAGCTTGGCGCTTGCGAAGGGCCATGTTGCTCGTACTCTGTCGAAGTTTCCTTTTCGTGCATTCCAGTCATCGATGTGTCCCTTGTTTTTTCTTGTACGAGGGACCTCGTTTCATGAAATCCCTTGTTTTGTATTCCTCAACTATTTCACGAAACCCTTTGTATTCTGAGGGACACGTTTTCGTGAACTCCTTTGGTTGTATTCCTCAATTATCGGTTGGATTCGGAAATGGGGAGAAGTTTGTTGACAAAACGACTGTTCACCTTCGAAATGGAATGCATTCTGTGGAATCCACAGTCGTGCTCAAACAGAACTGCAACGGCTAGCTAATGCGACAGCCGTGACTGTCACAGCCCAACGAATGCAGGCGTGGTCATGAAATATACTATACTACCGTAGTAACGCCCTAGCACAGCAACGACACGATGCCAGTCAAGCGAACCTCTCAGCCGCACACGTGGCGATGCAGCGTCTTTGCTGCCAGTTCACACCAAGCACACGAAAGAATCAACAAGTAGCGATAGATTACTGCATACGGCATTGCAACACTCAATAAATAAACGCGATTCCAACGATCTGGCGCGGAGAATCAGCGACACGGGGTTGCTCGCGATGAATACGGGTCTCACCACACATTCGCACGCGTGCACAAAAGAGTATTGCGCTGCCGTTTCTTCTTCAGTGATACAAGGGGAAAGTGCTTGTGGGTGATCGGCATTTCGCTGATCTATTCGTCGTCGGTCTGGTCCTCCTCCTGAATCGCGTTCAGGCCGAGATCCGACTTGCTCGACGGTGAAGTCGCCATGCTCGCAATCACACCGGCGTACGATCGACGCGGGAGCGCCATCTCCTGTAAGAACGAAATAAAGCACACACAGTTAGACTCGGAGATAGATGCGCACGAGCAGTTGTGAGCGAACGCACCTCGAGAATGAGCTGCGCGAGTTCATCGTCCGCGCCGAGCGAGACGAAGCTGCTGAGCTGCTTATGCATGTCGTTGTTCGAGGCAACGAGGACGTCCATGGTATTGATCGAGCTTCAACGCGATGTTGCTGGCGTGTGGTGAGTTCCTGAATGGAACGATCCGGAAAGAGAGAACGCGAGAGCCGCTTGGCTCCCCAACCTCCGTCCACAATCGACCCAAGGGAACAATCCCCCCGTTAAAAATACGGTACTGCTGAGCGGGTGGACGAAGGGGCGAGAGCCTCGTTTTCAGCCAATCAGCGACGCGGCATCAGCTGCTACTTCAAGTGACGGGCGTCGTGACATCATTCTCGAGGAGGTTGCGCCAGTTCTCCACGTCACACAAACCGACGACTTGCCCAGGATTGTGCTCAATGTTCACGCTTGATATGACAAAATAAGGTGCACTGGAAATGTTCTTCTGAGACGGTTTGTGTGGAAATCTGAGACATGATGAACAAAAGAACTCACCTTGTTTTGGTGAGGAAGTCGCTTCCCTCTCGAATCTGATTGAAGAACGTCGTCAACGGATGCTGGTGCTTGGACAAAAGCAGCATGGCGATTGTGGCTGAATGTTGGGGTTCTCTTTCCTCCACCTGAAAAGACTGCTGTTCTCTATGAACCTTCAGCCAAGCGATACTGACAGCGTCTTCTCTCCGCTCCTCAGTCAGTTTTCCTGTCTTTCAATCTCGCTCTCTCTTCGTGAGAGAGGACCCTCGCTCTGTTTTATTGGGAATACTTCCTCGCCACGCGTCGCAGGCTCACCAAACCATGCACTGA
>JAADWR010000286.1:0-12303 GCA_023336345.1 Pythium inflatum | reverse complement strand
GCGTCTTATCCATAAAATCGTTCAGCGCTTCTTGCACAATCCGCTCGCTCTCGGCGTCCAACGCACGCGGACGATCGCACGCGCGATGGCAATCCGCTGCTTCTGACCCCCCGACATCGACACGCCTTTGTCACCCACGAGCGTCTCGTATAGCTGCGGCAACGACATGATAGAGTTGTGGGCGTTTGCCAACTTGGCCGCTTCGATCGCTTGCTCGCGCGAAATGTTCTCGCCGTCGTTCATAATGTTCTCCATGATGGTCTGCGCAAAGAGCACCGGCTCTTGAGATACGATCGGAGCCAGCGGAGGTTGAGCGTGCTAATGTCACGACCGTCGAGCAAGAGTTGGCCGCGCTGGGGGTTATAGTCAATGTACTCTTGCCGCCGCCACTGGCACCGACGAACGCAACGGTATTCGATCGTGACGTTGTAGCCCTGGAGGATTGGAGCATCAAGGCGCGACGGATACGCAAAGTGGAGATCAACGGCCTCGATACGGCCAGTACACGTCGCTGGAACGCAGCCTTCGTTGGTCGACGCATCGATCTTGGACGGTGTATCGAGGATCTTGTAAAGCCCGGTGGCCGCGCCACGCGCTTCGGTCATCACTTGAAGACTCGGCGAGATCATGGCAATGGCAATCGTACCGAGCAAAACGCCAAAGAATCCCCGAAACACTTCCATCGGCGTGGCTTTGTCCTTCGAGACGCGGTAGCCGCCGTACCAGAGACCAAAGGCATACATGAGTAACGTGCTCGACATGAAGAACCCGAGCGCCAGCGCCGCGCGCCTCACGACCTGGAGCGTGACGTCCTCGACATGCTGGACCTTGGCGCGGAACGCCTCAATCGCGCGCTTCTCGGCATTGAGCGAAGCGACCGTGCGGATCGACCCCAAGGTCCCTTCTGCGATCGCGCCGCCTTCGGCGTAGAGTTGCTGACTCTCGGCAATCTTGGTGCGGATCATTGTCATGAGCAGAACCATTGAGATCGCCAACATGGGCATGACAGAAGCCATCACGAGCTCCGTATCCCAGCCCTTGATAAAGCCGATGACGTAGCCCGCGGCAAACTGGCTCGCATACTTGATCGCCTCGCCAAGCTTGCTCCCCATGCCATCCTTGATCTTGACTGAGTCGCCCGTCAGGCGCGTCGACAACTGCATCGCGTCGTGTGTGTCGTACCACGGAATGTCCGTGAAGAGCATGCGCTGCAGTGCTTCCGTGCGCAAGAGCTTCATCTGGCGCTCGGCCGACGTCGTGAGGAAAAAGTACGACCCGTAGTTGGCGGCGAACAGCGCAATCGCAATGTACAAGTAGTCGAGCGCAGCGTCGTTGGCCGTATCCACGTCGACGCTGCCATCGGCGCGCTGAAACGCCGAAATGGCTTTGCCAAAGACCAGCGACATGCACGGAAACATGACCCCGCTCGCGATCGAACAGAGCACGCCGACCGCGACGCCGAGTTTGTCGAACGGCGTCGCGTAGTGGTAGAGCGCAGCGAATGGCACGGCGGGCGGCTTGGGTTCATCTTGTCGGTGGCGGTCTGTGTGCCGTGGTCGCTGCCATCGTCGCCAGAGGTTTTCGTGTCGTCATGCTTCGAAAGCGCCGTGCCAGTGGTGATCGCGAGAGGCACTCTGTCATCGGCTGGTGGCGAGTGGACTTGAGTGAAAGCCGCGTGGCTCGGAGACTGAGCAATGACAGAAATGGCAGAAGAGAGTTGCTTTCGCTTGTGGCAGTGGAGGTGGCTGATGGCGAGAGCGGGAATTCAAAAGTGAAACGGTTCGTGTCGGTCGAGGTCTGTCGTTCGTTGTGTTCAGTGATGCCTTGACGCGCTGGTGCCTATACAAACACCAAGTGAAAGCACCCATTCAGCCGCATGTCGCTTCGAAAAGATGCGATGATGATTGAAGAGTGATGGTCATGACTGGATCCATCATCATCGTGTGATGGTCTACCATCACTCATAGATTTCTTCAAGGCCGGCGACATATGAGGAGTGATGATCACCCTAAGCTCGACTCTCCACACGTCGCATTGCACACACAGTCTTGTCCACATTCTGGGTGTCATCGATTCATGCTGAACAGAACCACTGCCACTCCCTCTGCCACTCCCCCTGCCACTGCCACTGCCACTTGCAATGCCATTGTGTGGTAACGGAATGGCCCGTCGATTTGCGAGGCACCAACGACTTCAGTAGAGAACAGCCAAACTGGATACTGATGTAGTGAACGCAACCAACCCAAGGTCAACCATTTGGAAATGACCCTATTTCGATAAGATAAGTCCAAAGAGAAGTCCGTCGTGCCTATCATAATTTGTCTTCCACTAGTGCCATCACCAGAAGATACCAAACAACTGTGTGGTGACCTGTCCAGCCACATAGCTTCAACATTTCATAGTAAACACACGCATGGTTGTGTGCGCTGGAGTCAGACATTGCGAGAGACACTGGAGAAACGGCGCGAGCGAATTCGACAGTGGCCGTGAGTCAGCGAAAGCAACAGTTGAAACTGTGATCTGGGATGAGCTCTTCTTGTTCGTGTGGAATCTATGTAGCCATCTTATGAACAGCTGTTCATAAGAAAGCTTTTCACGAGATGGGAACAGATCAGGAGCCCAGCTCATGGGCATGTCCAGGACCTCGCGACCAATAAAGGGACGGGTGCGCGTGCGTGCGAAGTGGTCGATGCATCAAGGATACACTTTGAGGAACCAGAACAGCATTCGTGTGCAGTAAAAATACACTGGCCGACAAACGCATGGGCCATGCGGCATGGCTATTCGCCCAGCACGGCCTAGCGGCATTGCATGAGGAGCACAGATATTTCTAGGAGCGCGGTCCAGACTCCGTGGGCGAAATATTGCGCTGGCTTGCACCCATCCCACTCGTGAAGAACACGTCCACGAATACAGCAAAGCGCACAACGAGCGCGACGACAAACACGACAAGCTCAAGACCGCGACGACGATAGCGCGATCCAAACAGTTTCCCGTGATGAAATCGTGTTGGTCCTGCTCAACGTCATGGGAACTTGGCGACTCGGGGATAGCCCGATCGTTGCCTATGCCACGGGGAAGTTTGATGCCGTCCGACAGCGTTTTCTGATCAGACGGGCGACGTCAATTACGACATTGCGAATGACGAGCACTTTCGGCTTCAAGACTTGCCATCACCACTGCAACTGGCCGACTATACGTTCCATTCCATGCCGCGGCGCGACCCTAGTAACATTGGGAACTCTCGCACCGTCTGTCTCAATCTCAACACAATCGCGGCACCATGATGATGAAAACCTACGACGACTTTTGGGGTAAAGGCCCACGTCGCGTGATGATTCACGTCCACAGCATCTCGACTCACAATTGTCAAGTGCTCAATGTCAAGCCAGCGTGGAGAGACCAGTGTGTGGCTGACCATCAAGGCAACGCGACGCTCTGCCATCAATACGTCCTCGACAACTTTGATACATTGCGTGAAAACCGCACTTTCCGCACCCACACTGGGCACATGATTGCGGAGACCGTTGATGGGGAAACAACTAGCTCAATAGATTAAGTGACATGCAGAGGCAGGCTGGCAAGTCCCACGTTAGTGGAACCCCCCAGCGAAGGTTGCCTGCGGCTGCATGCCACTCGATCTCATGCGCTGTCCGTTCCCATGCATCATCATGGTCGACGCGATGTGACTGGCCTTGTCGTCTGTGAGGCGTGTGTAGAGCTTGAACGCATCTGACACCCAGCGGCCGTGAAACTGGATCGTGAGTGCGTCAATGCCGACGCGGTACATTTGTGTCGCACCTCCCGCTCTCAGTGAGTGCGACGAGAAGTTCCGAGAGTTGAGACCGATCGTTCTTGCAGCGTCCCGGAGGGCCTTGGTAATCATTGTTGCGGAGACTGCTCCGATCGCACGTGTCGCCGTGCTAAATGATGCTAATGGCGCCGTGGGAGCCATTGGGCCGCGCGAGGACTTTATCAGGAGAGCCGCGAGCACCGGGCAGTTGAGCGAGTCTCCAGAGCGGGAGAGCAGGCGTGTAACTGGTTTGCCGGACTGATTTGTCTTTGATCCTCGGAGGCGGATGGCGGCGGCGTCGACGCACGCTGGATCTAGTGTGAGGCGGCCGCTCATGTCGAGTACTGCAACATCGTTATCTCGGAGGGCGAACCACTGGAATGTTTCCCGTGCGCTGCGATTTCCGACCGTCTCAGTAGGAAAAAAGATGCCATGCACAGCACCCCCCAGAGCATGCGATGGGATTGGACGTTGAGGTCGAGGCGCGCGTAGCAGGCCCACAACAGTGTGGTCGTCACGGGATCTTTGCTGGTTGAGGGCGAGTCGAAGCGTCTGATACCCTTGAGGAGCATGCGGATCTGTGTGTGGCTAAAGATGGCGGCGTCGTGGCCAGCTGCACCGAAGAAGTGCCGAATCCCGGCCAGTCGACCTTCAATAGATCCGCTGCGGAGGCCTTGAGCTTGCCCAGAGAGAATGAATCCGGAGATCAGGTGCAGCTGTGTGGCGTTGCCGGTCCTGTAGGTAAATGTCGGCATCGCACATGTCGCAGAAAGCGCACCAAACGCGAAAAGAGCGGCGGGACTTCAAGAGTGTTGATGGGGCGACAGAGTGCTCACGAAAGTGCTGTGCCAGATCTGATCGAACGGCAGCCCTGAGTGCGGAATCTGTGTCACATGCCAACCACAAGTTAGCTCTTGGAATCGATGTCGAATGGTATCGCTTTGGGCGATGCGCGAGCCTTGGTCAGCGAGCGTGTTGGCGGAGCCGGCGACGCGGCACGAAGAGAAGCGGAGGTTAAAAGAGACCTCCCACATCGCGAGCAGTCGGATGATTGTCTGAGCGCGCACGTTGGGGCTAGATAATCGCGACTGCCACGAGATGGCGGACGTGTTGTCGCTATGGAACTGAACGTGTGTGGGAGGAAAGGGTCGGGGATGTGACCATCGTTTCCTCACGCGTACACGGCGTACTCCAGCGATAGCAGTTCGCGGTAGTTGATGTCGAAGCCGTTTCGTATGCCACCCTGGAAGTCAGAGACAAGCGCGACCTCGTGAGCCGAGAACTCGTGCGTAAGGTAATGATGAGAGGACACGTCGGCTGCGCAAAGGCCGTAGTTCGACGCGTCGACGAAGACAATAACGTCGGCCGCCGGCTCGTCTCCAAAATGGCGAAGGGTGACTCCGTTGAGGTGACTCGACTGAAGGATATGGAGCCACCACTGCAGGTCGGCAGACATAGAATCGGTGACCGCGATGCGAGCGGAACGGTGCGAATGGCGCTCGGGTTGCCTGAGCCGCTGCAGTAACGCGCGAGCGGGACGCAAGCAAGTGGCCACATGGCGAAGTGAGCCGAGGAGGGAACGGAAGTCGGAGCGAGAGCCAGATCTTGACGCAAGCGTCCTGGCTACGATGCGGCGTGCCTTCTCGATCTTGTCGTTCGGCATCGAGACGGTCGTGGCCTTCGTGTCAAAGATGAGGCCGAGGACCTTCAGACGTGTGTGCCATCCCGTAAATTTGTCTTCGTTGATCGCAGAGGCACCGAACACACTGATCATGGCCCGTCGGAGGAACCGCTCGGCTTCTTCGCACGCGCCCGGGAGTGCGCGGACGACGTTTACGTGGTCGTCAACCCAGTGGTAGCTGTACAATGCCGCATTTTGTTGCCGTGCAGCGTGTCTTGCCGTGAATATGGGCCACGGCGCCACCGTAGACTTCGTACTCGGCCGGTGACAGCGTCCATCCGAACGCGGCATAGAGGTCAATCACCAGCGCGTTTGCCTGTCGAATGATGCCGCAAAAGTTCCGCTCGCTTTGACTGTGAATACCAACATTCCGGAAGGCAGCGTTGATGTTACCGCCCATGAGCTCGGTGTCCGCGGTGGTCCGGGAACGGCGCTCACCACGCAAATTTCGCGAGCGATTGACGAGCATGGCTCGTAGCTGGGTGCTGGAGTATGTTGCGGATCTGTTCGGTCGTTGACTGAGGAACCGTCGGGGTAGGAGAGGTCGTGCACAGTCCGGCCAATCGTTGCGGGGTCGCTGTTGGCTTTTGCGACCACGCCGAATGGGCTTATCACGACGTCGGTCCAAATGCTGAGGATGTCGAGGGCGACGACGAGGCATCTTCCTGCATCTTGCTCTTTTCGGACGTTGCGAAGCAGGATAGGGAGTCGTTCATTTGCAGACTGGTGGTTGGTTACGCGCGATGTGCGTTGCCGGGACCCTTTGTGCTGTTTGATGTGTGCGCGAACGCCTTCACGCGCAGTGGAGCGCAGATGTTGTAAGTGTTTGTAGTCGTCACACAGTTCAGAGATGCGATCGATGTTGATGGACTTGTTTGGGCGGTAGTCCGCTGGCGTTTGGTTGTACCATAACTCAACGAATTGGTGCAATGGCATCTTGGTGCGCCGGACGAACTCGGATACGACCGTTTGGAGCGCCGTGTTGAGACCGTCGGCTGCTTCTGGTTGTGTTCGAGGCGGGGGAAACACGAGACCGACGTCAGCGAATGCGCGGCTGAGCGAGAGGATGCGACGTTCTGCGTGCGTTTGTTCGCACTGGCGTGCATCGGCCACGAGTGAGGCGAGCTCTTCAGCCGACGGCGCAGGGAGAAGCCTGGCGTACGGTTGTTGGTGTTGTCCCTTTGAATGACGCGGCGAGTGTGCGTGCGTTATGCCGCAGTCGTCGATCGGTGGCCGTGGCGTTTGACCTTGAGCGTCCTTGTGATTACCGATGGTATCAGCGTTGTACATTTCTTCGGCGGCATGACGTTGACGGCAAGCGTAAGCTTGGAGCTGACTATCCGAAGGGTGTCCATGTTTGACACAGGATGTGTCGTCACCGATGAGGTGGGAGCCGCAAGCGTAAGCCTGGGAATCATCATCAGTTGGATGGTAGTGTTTGGCACTCGTCGTGCCGTCAGCGTCGTAAGACGCAGCGCAAGCGTAAGCTTGGGAATGAATGTCCGTTGGTCGGCCAAGTGGCGGTGCATGTGCGCTGTCAGCGCAATGAAAGAGAGGACGATCGAGAACGGTAGTCGGAGTTGTATTACTGAGCTGACCAGATTCTTCGGAGACGTCCTCTCGACGCCATCATGCACGGCCAAACTGGGGTCGGAAGCGACGGGACTTGGCGCGGTTCATACCGACGTTGGCCCTGGCCCATTTGACGAGCTCCACCGGAAGCGGCTCGGGCCACTCGTGGAGGCGATTTGGTTGGATGCACTGCGAGGGGCCTCCTGGGCAGACGTTACCTGAGAAATGGCGCAGACATGGTTCGTTTGGCCCCGACCGGGGGATAATGGCGCGAATGTTGTCGGGGATCGTCGTCGCCGGATTAGTTGGGCGCGGAGCCGGTGCTGGGCGTTGCTCAGGCACCGTCGGCGGTGCGACTTTCGGAGTTGAGGTTGCGGACACCGTAGTCACGTGGACGAGGTCGACTAACCAGTACGGCGACTTCACATCGATATCTCGCACTGCCGAATGGAACCGTTGCCACCAGTCCGGGTCTCGGCTCTCGGGAGCCGTCATCGCCTTGCCCAACCAGAGGTCGACGTAATTCAGCGTCCGTTCCGGCACCAAGGCTTTTGGATTTGGTTCAGCCGAATGGCGGGCGAGCACAAAGCGACGCAACGCAGATGCGAGTTGATACCCGTGGTCGAGCCAATGGTCTTGAGCAAAGTTACATAGGCCTGTGACGGCATTGATGAGATCCGTCATGGACGTGCACTTCGGGCACGAGCCGTCGGGGAGCGAAGCACTGGGGCTGAACGCGAGGTTAAGGTTCCCGTTGGACGAAGCGGACGAGAGTGCAGCGTCGCGTTGCACTTCTGTCAAGCACATGACTGGCGCGCCATTGCATAGCGCCGACACCAACGCTGGGCTGACTCGGTAGCGCTCGCGCATCCTAGAGTAAAGCGATAGTGCAAAGGAATTGGAGTTATGCATCTTGCCGATCACGGGTTGAGCTTCACGGTACAGGCGCTGGGTGACGAGGATGTGAGTCTCCGGCGGTTAGTAGTCGCCCTTGATTCTGGTCGAAGTATACTCAACGTTCACTGGTGAATCGCTCGGCGGGTTCTGCGGACACGCAGGGATGGAATGCTGCCGAGAGCCTGTAGTCGCCGCTGGTATCGCGTTGGTGAGTGTGGTCACGAGGTCGGCGAGCGTGCGAACTTGGTCTTGGAGGGACGTGATGGCGCGCGCTTGGTCCGATGGCATCGGGTCTTGCGGCGGCAGTGGAGACTGCAGTAAAGTGTCAGCAGGCTCACGAGCCCCAGCAGCAAAACGCCGGAGAAAGTCGGCGGCGGCATGAGCAGCGGCCGCGGGAGTTGGAAGGACGACGACGTCGTCGCCATCGTCCGCAACGTCGAGGCGCTGAAGCTAAGTCTACAAAATGATTTCTGTACAACAAGTCCAATCGATACCGATATTTGGTATGGATACCAAGCGAAGGTATTCTATCGGCGAACGAGAAGGGGGCTATTTACCGAATTTTCTTTGGAGTCCAGTTCCTGCCATCTTCGAAAGCCAACCTGGTCGCGTGAATCGCCGCGTCGCGCCGCACCGTGCGCTGCCGAGTTGAAGGCGCCGGTAGCCCGCAACGTTCGCTCGCATCGACGCGTGACGCGTGCGAATCTGGGGCAGCGTGCGTGACCACTACACAATGGTACGGGTGCGCAGCGGTCGACGGTGGCAGTGGAAAGCAAAACCAACCAACGGTACGGATGCACACGTGCAAATAGCTGCCTTATTTTGGATGCGCTTGTCCTGATTTAAGTTGCGGTGCTGTGTTTCCGTAGATGTCGCCATAGGTGTAGCCACCCACCACTTGCCAACGAAAAGTCACGACTGTTCGGCCCACACGCGCAACCACCGTTCTCTGCCATTCCAACGGCGTACGAGAGCACCGCACGGTCGCCATCCAATCACCGTGCGAAAACGGCTGCTGCTGAAGAAAAGCCCAACAAGCTGCGATTCAAGCGGACCATACCAAAACTACCAAAGCCCGTACCAAACGAACAGCCGCGATGAGCAAGAGGGATCGTACGCTGCCGCTGCCTGACATTTCTGTTCGCCCTGAACGCCAAACGAGATCAACGTACCGTGCCCAGCTCGCTGACATCGAAGAAGCGAAGCAAGTGTCTCTCGTTGAGAAGGATGCACAACTTGCGGCCGCGTTGGAAGAAGTTCTCGAAGACAACCTCGGCGGACCATTGTCTGCGTCATCCAACGACTCGGACTCGGCGTACGGATCTCCAGGCGATGGAAACGAGACAACACAACGTCCGCCGCGAAAGAAAGCTCGAGTCGTTGCTGGTGTTCGGACAGGACACGTTCGGTCGCATACCAAACGGCTACAAAACAAGGCAGAGACACGAGCGTCGACGCGAGAAAACGCTGGGGATACCCGCGACGCACCCGGCACTTTGACCAGCGATGACGATGAAGTCGGTGCCGACGGTGATATCTCCGACGCATCGAGCCAAGCACCGACGGCACTGGCAAACGACAGCGACGACAACGGTGATGATGACGACGATTTTGAGCCCCAAGAACCAGCAGGAGCCTGGAAGACCGCTCAAAAGCGGAAGCGTGTGACGGCGACCGCAAAACGACATGAACACAACCATGAACAAGCGCCAGAAGATGAAGTCTACATCCCCGAGGTGATCCTGCAAGCCAAGAATCCGCCAATTACGGCGCCCGGTGCCTTCGCGGACGGGTTGCCAATGGAGTTCGTGAACTGGCCAGAGTGTGAGTCAGAGATCGATGCATTTGCTCGAAGAACCTACCAAATGCTTACAGTACGCACGAGCTCAAGTGCAGAGACTCGCAATCGCGCGATCGAGAAGGAAGAACACAAGATTCCGCTCGCGTGGGAATATTATGCAAGGGTGTGGTTGTGCACACATGGAATCAAGCCACAGTCGAAGAAAGACCGGGGAGGCAATGGCGGCAGGAAGCGAGAAAAAGCCGTAAGATCAGGTACATTGGCTGCGCAGCCAAAATCAGTGCAAGAGCAGTTCGAAGCTCAGATGGAACACCGTACATTCTATGCAGAGCCTCGGGTTATCACAACCACGCAATTTCACCAGAACTGTATCGACTGTACCACGAGAATCGTCTTCCGGCCACACCTGCGAGGATGTACGACGTTGAGCGCACGATGCGAGCCGGTGCTTCAACTCAACGTGTGGCACTCACCATTCGTGAGGATACTGGTGAGTAATGGTGGTTCTGTTTTCAGCAGGCCTGTATTGACGACTTTCCGGTGTTGTAGGCCTCGCTGTCAAGTCACGAGATGTTGCAAATTTGATGGCGAAGATCACACGAGAAAGGACTGCGGGCACGACGGAAGAAGAACGTCTCGACGTCAGTCTTTCCACGTTCGTCGGGAAGAATGGAAATTTGGCAACAATGCACATCGACAAAGCGACCAAAATCGCTCAGTCGGTGGTGTTCCAGTCCGCGCGCCAGCGGCGACTGTTTGTTGCGTTTCCAGAGGTAGTGATGGTCGACTGCACTCATTCGACCAACGACAGAAAATTCGTCTTGTTCAGCTTCGCTATTCACGATGTGTTCGGCAAGGTGGGTGTCATTTTGGTACTGTTGTGTAGCCCAACCAACTTCTCAATCGTGCGTTTGTACAGGGCCAATATATCAACCACAGTCTTATGCGCAGAGAAACAATGGACAACATGGAAGATGCCGTGGAAGCGTTCAAAAGTACAACCCCCGTTGGGAGGACATTCGGGCTTTTGTTATTGACAAAGACTTCAAGGAACGACAGATTCTGAGCCGACACTTCTCGTGTGCTCGGATCCTCTTATGCCACTATCACGTGTTGAAGTGCTTCGCGAAAAAGGTGCGGAACCGCAACACACTGACTTCTAATTTGGTATCGCTGAGCTGATATTTGGTATGACTGGCATGGTTGCAACGTAGGTCCGCGAGCTGGTTCGAGGAGCACAGGCGGAAAAGGACGAGATTCTAGCTGTGCTGCGCGCCATTGTGTACGCAACGTCACGGGCGACGTACGACGCCCTGAAGATCCTCCTTGCCAAAGCTCTCGGAGTAGCTATGGAGAGTGACGATGGCGATCACGACGAAATCCCTGACGATGAGATCGATTGCTGGGATCTTGATGACGAAGACGAGACGCCGCTAGAAGACGACGTTACCATTCGAGAAATGTCGGTATTTGCGCTGCGCGAGGCACGTGATGATGCCCAAGTGCAGAAGGGAAAGACGCATCGGTTCTTCAAGTATTTTGATTCCAACTGGGAATCGTGCGTGTCAGAGTGGGCGCTTTTTCAGAGGCAGAACGTTCCCAACCTGGGCAATCACACGAACAACCGGCTCAAAGCGAAGTTCGGCCAAATGAAGCGCGTCGTGAACTCCATTATGGGCATTGAGCAGACCATTCGAACCATTTGCGCAATGCAAGAAATGTGCGAAGACGAGTACATAGAAGAGCTGACGATGCCCGGTGCACGAGTCGCGCGTACCGATGACCCCGAGTTGAGCCAGCTGGTGTATTCGGTCAGTGACCACGCGTACAAGTTGATGGAGGTGCGTGCGATAAAATTGCCTTGGTTATCCACTTTTCTTACTCGTGTGCTAGGCCGAGTACGTAGCCATCAAGAACAACGATGTGCACTACGATCTGCGTGAAGCTGACGGCAATGCTGTCGTTACCAGCACGACCTCTCAAGATGGAAAACCTGTTGAGCACACGGTCAATCTGAAGGTCGACTGTATTTGGTATGCGTTCGGTATTTGTGTGGTATGGTAATCGGTACATTGACTCTTGTTGTTTGGTAGATTGTTGGGATACCCGTTGTTTCGACAGCGACGCCATCCCAGGTTGTGCAAAAGCGACCAGAGCACGTCATTGCGGATTCATCCGCTGTTCGCTTCGTTCTCACCGGACGAACTCGATCGCCTGCGCGATGATCTGTACGAGCAAACGGTCGGTGTCGATGGTGACAACCTCAGCTCAGACCAATCCGGGCATGTGGTCGTGGTCGGCGACGGCAAAGGCTGTCTCAGCGCCCGTCAGCTTGTGACGATGTATGCGTTCACCGTCGCATTTAATCGCGTGTATTCCGTCATCATGGCTACGGAATGGCTCAACCGCGTCAAGTTCAAGAAGACGAAAAAGAAAGTCCATCCCCCGTTCGACAATGTCAGCCCAAAAGAGGACAAGGTACGCTTGTGACTGTACCAATCTTGTACGTGACTCACATCTTGTACGCTTCGATGTTAGGTTTGTGTGGAGAAGGCTGTG
>JAADWR010000285.1:0-12309 GCA_023336345.1 Pythium inflatum | reverse complement strand
TCAGCCAAATAATCCACAACCAGGCAGCACAAAAGAACAGCAGCTTACAGAGAGAATGACCGGCAAATCCTTGCGCAGTTTCTTCATGGCCGTCAGCGTCAGTCCCCGAAGAAATAGGACTTGAGCATCCACACAGTCGAGTGCATCGCGATGTTTCTGGAGCTCAGGCGTCAGAATCATCGAGAGAAACCCAGCGTGGGCTCGCGTCTGATCGAGCACGTGGCTGAGCCACCACTCGGGCTTGGTCACGCGGTTCGTCTTGCTCTCTGTGCGCTCAAAGTGGTACTTAAAACGCATACGGAGCGGCTCTAGCACGCACTCCATGGCCCAGAGTTCTGACGAAACCGACTCGGCAGGCTCGGCCTTTACTGGTGTTTCCGCTTCCAGCTGGCCCACGTGCAGCGTCACGAGGTACGAGAACGCGCGCGCAATCTCCTGTAAGTTGGTTTTCTACATGGGACAAGACATCATCAGCACAGGCGCCAAACTCTGTGTGCAGCTGCACGAACCTCGGTCTCAAGCTCATCGCTCGACAGTGCGCGCGGCCACTCGACAGTTTCGAGCGCAGCCTCAAGCTTCTTCACAGCGTACGTCTTGATTCCGAGCGACAGTTCGTCCACGCGCCGCTTAGCTTCGTTCTGTCACACAAGGGTAAGCTCCAAATCCCATCGTGAGCTCCTCAATCGCAGTATACTACGTACTCTCAACGCTTTGAACTCGAGCGGGACCGTCGCGACGAACGCCGTGAACGCGCGGAACGCATCGAGCGCACCGATCGTCGCTTCGACGGCGCTGCGCTTGGCCTCTTGACTGCGTTGTTCAATCTCCATGGCCGTCGCGAGGTACGTCGCGCGCGCGGCGAGCGTCTGCAACCGCTCGGTCGCCGGCGCCAGTAACGCATCGAGCGCGGCGAAATGGCCCTCGGCATTCGCAACAAGCGCAGAAAGCGCCTCGAGATCTTGCGTTGCGCGCTCAAGGCGATCGAGAAACGCGCGCGTATCGCGCGGCGCCGCCTCCCCAAGACAGTCCAGGTCCTCGTCGACGCGCGCGACGTCGGCTTCGTACGCCGCTAATTCGCGCTCAAGCGACGCGTGGAGATCGCGAAGGGACGAGGAGACTTGTGCGGCGTCCCACGTCCCGTCGGGTGCGCGCGCAGAGCGCGGGAGCGCAGCGAAAATGCGCGCCGACAGCGCCGTAAGGTCCGTGTTTGCCCCCATTGTGATGTTTTGGATTGGTGAGAAGGAGAGATGTCCTATTGTAGGGATGTACTGCGATATGACTGTCCTATTATAGGTCCACATTGAAATTCCAAGTTATGATTTCGAGTTATAGAATATTAGAAAACGCAATCGACTGCAAAGTAACTGGAGGCGACTGAACCTTCATTTGACATAAAAATTGGGTGTTGATTCGAAGGAAGGGATCTTGTGAGTATCAGAACAAGGTACAAAGAGTAGAGGACTGTCAGTGTCCAATCATTGTATTAGACCGTGTTTTGGAACTGGCGATATTGATAGCAACGCGTGGAGACAGTGCTAATTGATCCCTCTACAGCTCGCGCCTGTCCCCGCCTTCCGGTGGTCACTCGCTTTGCTCACGCTGACGAGATCAAGCGACAACGTTCAGTTGTCTGCGTTCGCGTTGCGTGGGCTCGTCCACGAAGGTGCAACGGACGGTGACGATGACGTGACGTTGGCGTGCGTGAGCATTTCGTCCTTGTCGTCGCTGGCAGGGAAGATGTGTTTTCCTACTCCAACGCTATGCATCGCCTTACTTATAGAATTAGTGTGGCCTCTTCCCTCCGTGCCCGGGCCATCTTACCATCTTCGGCGGTAGTGACCGCAGCGAGTTCATCTGATGGTATTGCTAGTGCCTCGCTGATGCCTCGAGCGGAGTTCTGTGTTCTTGCTCAACGACTCCGCGTCGCGTCTCATCTCGATTTTCGCGCCTTGTGCTGTTTACACATGGGCTTTTCACACTGCTTCTCAGTGCTGCCTCAACATCACGGTTGTCGATCGAGATGTGTGATAACAAACCTATTCTTGTCTCTGTGCTGCCTATCATGCTGTACGTTCTAGGCGATATGAGTATCCAGCGTCTAAAGAAGACAACACGGCCGTGGATCTAACGCTTCCACTGCGTCGTTGAAACAAAATGGAAGTCCATGGGCGGCTGATGAGCTTTGATCAACTCGAACAAATCCAAGACGTATATCTCTCCGTACCTGACGGTATCGCCTCCGCAGGGCAGGGATCTCACGGTTCTCTGGCTGGAGTGCACTAGTTGCAGCGCACACGTAGTCAGCACGTGACTTCTCAATTCACACTTTTCATTTTACTATCTCCAAGCCAACAATTTGAATTCATCTTGGACGGCTTTCCCCACAAAATACGTGGAGTGCCCGCACTCGTTTCAGTTCCTTCTTCTCGCCCAGCAAATCAAATATACAAGCGTTGTACCGCCTCTTGTGTTGGTCGGATCTCGTCTCCGGATTCCAGCAAGTACGCGTCGCGAGCAATCTGTGCGTGCTGGAGCACAATCGCGACTTCTTCGAGCGATAGCACCGCCTGCAAACCAGCGACGAGGTTCAGCTCCCACCGGATCCCAACGATGCGACTTTGGGCGTCAAACGAAATAACGCCAGACGATGGACACTGAATCCGACAACCGAGCAGCTTCCACCGCAGTTCGCGGTGCTCGCCGCGCAGTAAATGGGGAAACACATAGTGAATCGTCAAGAGTGAGATCGTAATGTCGACGCGAATCGTGAGCACAAGCGACGTCGACAACTCGGCCGTGGGAAGCGCTTCGCACCGCTCGAGCGTGAGCTCGAAGTCATCGTAAAACGTTCGGAAGCGGCGCGTCTGCTCGACAAAGAAGATACGGCCTTGCGCTTCATCGATGCGCACGTCTTCGTGGAAAACCGACTCGACGAACGCGAGTTGCTGGTCCATTGTGGGACTCCCAAACGGTGCCGACGCATGATCGGTCGACAGTCCCCACCGAAATAGCCGAAAGTGCTCGATTGTCGTACGCACAACACTTTCTCGTACATTGATCCGATTGCGCAGCGTCTCGTGTTGTATCCGTAGCTGCTGGACGTGGCGTCGTAGCTCCTCGACATTGTCTTCTAGCTCGATCGCCGCGATTCGCTGCTTGTCGCGGTACCGCGCTTGGTTCCGTCGGCACTGCTCGCGCCGCCGCTCAGTCTTGATGCGCACACGCTTCTTCTTTGCTGGTGCTGGCGACAGCGCCTCGTTAGCCCCAATGGAACTGGTGGTGGAGCCAAACTGATCCTGATCCGCGAAGCTGATTCGCCGTGTGGTGGTCATCTGGTCAGCAAGTGCATTGGTGATGAGGCGGCGATCAGGATGACCAGACGCTGCGCTCGACGGAGCCGTTGACGCGGTATCTGATCCTCGCGGCCGCCGAGAGCTCGCACACGAATCGGCTAATGACCGCGCCCTCGTCCTCACCGGAGACGAAACTGTGTCGATCCGCTGGGGCCGCACCATGTTGGACTCCGCGGCCGTCGTGGGAGACGGAAGCGAGCTTGAAAAACGCAAAACGCCCTGGCACGCTTCTCGCCAGGCGATTGGTTACACGGAGTGTAACCCGTATAGTGAGTACAACGCGTTCGATGTGCTTCGTTGGTGTTCTTTCGCAGGCACTGATCGGAAAGAACTTTTGCGCCTAGTCGAGCGTAACCTTGTTCTATTACAGTACAAAACACCATCGCTGTTTCGCTCTTTGTCAAAGCGTACTCTTTTATGACAATCCAGTCCGTGTTACGTACAGTTCTACGCGCGTTGCGGACCTCTGCCTCGTCCGACGTGTCTCCCATGTTTGCTTCCTGCTCGTCCTCCTACGCGCCCTCCAAGCGCGCAACTCGACCCAATGGCGATCCACAATGGAAGGGACGGCAACAAGCGAGGCTATTTCGAGTTCAGGGAAGTGAGACCTTCGCTATTCAGAGTAGCGCCTGTATTAGCCCAGGAACGAGTCCTGATCCAGGCTGCAGAACCTATGATCGTTGTGTATTATCAGTATACTTGTCACAACAGTGTCATGGCTCGGCATCGCTTTACGGTAATAAAGTACATTTGCACCACATTCTTGAAAGTTCATGGTAGCAGTTTGTTAGTCAATGCTTGACGCTGGAATGCTGCTTGTCCAAGGAGTTGACAACGCTGGACCACCATCCGTATCCGTTGTGGCTCGTCTCAAGAGCGCTGAGACGGCGCGGTCTCGACTGGGTGAGCGTCTTCAAACCATGACCGATTCGTTGTCGTCGTGCGCCGAGCTGCCACTGTGTTGCCACGCATACTCTCGGACGGCCTCGTGCCGCTCTTCCCACTGCTGCGAGCGATTCAACGACACAGTCGCTCGTGCTGGCGTTGAGGGAGCCGACGCGTCGTCGCCTGCGACCATCAAGTACGCATCCCGTTCGATCTGGGCGTCCTGCAGCACGACGGCTGTCTCTTCGATCGTCAGCACCGTCTGCAGCGCCGTGATGAAATCGATCGTCCAGTTGGTCTCGGCCACGCGCCCGTGCCCGCCGACGACCAACTCGCTAAACCCTCCGCACCGCAGACGCTGGCCGAGCAATTTCCATCGAAGGTGGTGGTGCTCAGCCCGCACGAGGTGCGGAAACACGAACCGCAGCGTGTTCATGGTGATCGTGAGGTCGACTCGGAACGTCGTGTGGATCGACTCGCAGTCGTCCGAGTTGGAAAACACGGTCGTGCGTTCGAGCGCGAGATCGAGCCCATCGAAATGCATGGAAAACCGCCGTGCTTGCTCGAGAAAGTACGTGCAACCGCGCATGTCGCCGACACGAAGATCGGGGTGGAACGCCGCTGTGACAAATCCGACTTGGAGCTCGAGCGGAGGGAGCGGCCGCGGTGGCGCTGCCGAGCGGAAGGTGTAGTCTCGGCCGACATTGAGACCGAACTGAAACAAGTGAAACAGCTCGTGCACAACATCCTCAGCGTTGAACCGCCCCGTCGGTGTGCGCGACAGCGACTCGTGATGCTGTTGGAGCTGCTCGACTTCGTGACGCAGTTGCTCGACCGTGCTTTCGAGCTGAAGGGCCGAGAGGTTCTGTTTGTTTCGGTAGCGCGCTTGGTTCCGACGGCACTGCTCGCGCCGCCGTTCCGTCTTGAGCCGAATGCGTTTCTTCTTGACCTTGGGGCCGACTGTGGTGGAGCTAGGAGTTGGCACTGCCGCAGCGGTGGTGATGGCGGCGCTCGTTCGAGTTGCCGTGGCTTGACTCATTGCGCTGTGTTGGGACGCTGAACGAGTGAGCGGCGGTGTCCCACTCTCACGTCGACCTGGCGGGGGCAAATTAACCCCAGGGCCAGGTGAGTGAGCATCGGCGGAGTCATGTCGACTAGCGGTCGATGGCATTGGTGGCGTCACGTCAGAGAGGCTCAAGCTCATCAAGTCTTGAAAGCCGCCGCGCGGTGACGCCGTTGAAGAGCCCGCGCGTAGCGGAAGCGCATCGTGTGGCGCACGGCGCCTCATGGTAGACAGACGATCGTCAGAGGTCTCCGCAGAGCCCAAAACGGACCAAGGGAAGGCCTAGCTGGCTGCGCTCGTGGCGGCCAGTCGGTCGGTTCTGGCGATCGATTGGTGGATGCTGGTCGTTGCGTCGGTCGGAGCGCGCAAGGCGCGGCCTACTACTGTAGAACACTCGTACCGGACGAGGCCGACGCGGATCGCGTCCGTCGACGACGCGAACCTCCAATGACTGCCGTGCGGCGCGGCGAGGCTCGCTCAGCTTCAGCGAAAAAACTTTCGACCAGGTGCTCGCTGGCCTCTTCGGCGCCTAATCGCATTCGAAAGGGAATGCGATCTCGGCAGCAACGACAGCCGGTTATCACAGTAGATACGCCAGAGAAGAGCCGGTTATGAGCACATAGCTACTGATGTAGCTCGCCACATGGGGAGCGTGAGATGGGCGACTGAAGTTTCAGAGGGATTTTATCACGCTGCGGATCGCAGCGTGTCTTTGCTGCGTGTTTCTCCCGCGTGTTCCTCGTGTCTTGTTCTTGGACTCTGATCCACGCTCTGCAGAATCAGCGTGCACGTGCTGTCTCGAAGGCCGTGTCTCCAGATCCGTGCGGTTGGGTTAAGACGTTCTGAAGCCAATCGCGAACGCGATGGTGGGATTAGGGATACTGTGTAGTGAGCTGAGCAGCGACGACTGTACCATCCGTCCAGTCATGTGAACTGCGTGCCAGTTGACTATTCACCACAGGTGGTCTGCAGGTGGTGGCGCATTGTGGTGCATGATGAGAGCGAGGCGCTCACCTCGCTTTGCGCATTGCATGCCTTTTCAAGTGGAGTCGTTTCTTGCGCCATGGACGCGGCGCATTCTGAGACTGGGACAAATGATCCACGGCAGACGATTGGACTTTAAATATCAATTGACTCCAGTCGATTGGGTGGATATCGAAGAACGCGAACTTTCATACCCTTCAGTAGACCTGGACAACCGATACTGTAGATTCTGATACTGTACATTCTGCCACATGTTCCACAGTGCAGGCTGCCACACTGGCAGCCGTATGTCAAAAGGCATTCATTGAACTCCAACTTCAACTTGTATCCACATTGTGATAAGAACCTTCGCATCCTCTGCGAACGGTTTCCGCATGAGCCGCAGAAACGCTGGAGCTGCCAACGTGAATGGAGGATGGATGGTGAATAAGAACACTGCCAACAGATCTCCCCATTGGATCGGCCAAAAGAAGCAGCACGCAGAGCAACTGCTGTGGTCCGTGCTCACACGCAATCAACTCGCGATCCCAATCGGTGGTGATGGTTGATGTGAAGCGCAGTCGATCGGTTTTTGACTGGAAGTTGCTGAGAATGTTCTTGTTTGCTGTTTCTGTCGTGCGGTGTGCTCAAACGGAAGGAAGAGATTGGTATCGCGAAGATGCTCAAATCCTTCTATATCAGTATAAAAAATTTGTGACGTCCTATTTTTCCTCGGATGTACTGAAATAGGTGTTGTTGATGAGCCACGAGAGGTGCAGACCCGTTGCACAACGACTCCACGCCTCACGGGCAAGCAAACCAGCGTACGGCCATTCAACAGTGCCAAGCTCACATGAGTCAATCGCTGCTTTAGACGACGGTCTCCGCTGCATGTGACTCAACTCCAAGTATCACCCATGAAGCATTTGAAAGAGTCCTCACAAACAGCAAGTTATCCACTCAGGGCGCTGGGGTTTTAAGCTCCCCTCTCCTCGACCAGGAGCGGCCGCAGGACGGCTGGCCAGGCACCCCCCCCTCCCCGGAGGTTTCGGTGGCCTTCTCGGGTCATCAAGGGTTATCGTGTTCTAAGTAACTAATACACCTCATTCAAGTTTACTTGGATAACTTACAAGTTATCCACTCAGTCTTTATCGTGGAGATCCAAGGGGGCGAAGGGTCTGCCACAAAGATGGCGTTGCTCACATCGTCGCTCAGGCTGCCGTGGCTCGGTCTCATGTCGCGGGGGTGAGAACAAGAACGCGTCTTGTGTGATCCGCGCGCCGTGGAGCACTGTGCCAACGTCACCAATCGACAGAAACGCCGCCATAGCGCCGAAAAAGTCGATCGTCCAGTCGACACGAGCAATCTCGTCAATGTCGTTGAACACTGTCACAGCCATGACGTCGCACATGAGGCGTTTCCCAAGGATTTTTAGCAGGACGTCGTGGTTGGAGGCGAGCAGCAAGTGCGGAAAGACGTTGTGGATCGTCATGGGTGTGACCGTGAGTTCCAGTCGGCTCGTCACGTGAAGCGTTGTTGAGTCTCGGTCCTGGACATCGCGATTGCTGATACTGCTCAGAATGGTCCGGACCCACCACGCGCTGAAGAGATCGAGTTGGTTCACAAACAGCTTGCGGCTGTGGGCGTCGCCCATTTGAACGCATTCATCGACGCTCGTTGTAATGAACGCGAGTTGCTGGACGCGCGACGGTGCCCGCCGCTTTCGGTCACAGTCGACAACCGTGAGACCGCGGCGGAGGAAATGGAACAGCGTCATGAGCGTCTGGCTCGCGACGCTGCACGTGTCAATGCGCGTTTGGAGGCTCTGGCGCTGCGCGTGGAGTAGACGAATGTGCTGTCGCAACTGTGCGACTGACACATCGAGCGCTTGCTCTCGCGCGATCTGCTTGTCGCGGTACCGCGCTTGGTTGGCGCGACACTGTGCGCGGCGTCGTGCCGTCTTGGCGCGCGCGCGCCTAGGTAGGAATGCTGGAAGAGATGGTGATGACTTCGTGGTGGTCGTCGTTGTGGGGGAATGGGGCACGAGCGTGTCGTCACGCCGAACGCTCCAGTCGCCACGAGCAATCAGGCACGCGGCGCGTTGGTTGTTCGACGACCGTGGTCTCGTCGCCGGTCTCAGCTCGCCAGCCGCGAGAGACCGTACGTCTTGACAGGCCGCGCTTCGTACCGCGTCGTTGCTGCCGACGGGGCGCGTCGGTCGCGTGTGCATTATGAAGAACCACTTTTCTGCCTGGCGCTGGGTTTGCGAATGCGCGCAGAAGAACAGAGCGCTGAGAATGAGGCGAAGACCACTCGTGCAATCAAAACAGCAGCGCATCCCACGTCGGCCAAAACTTTGAGGTATTACCTGTCAGAGGTTATTCGGTATCACTCTCCACTCATTGCTTGCAGTTCTGTTAGGAATGTATTAGAACAAACAGGACAACTATTTTCACTGGTTACTGTGAGCACAAAGATCTGGGCAATGATCCACAACTCTGGAGTTGTCGAGGCAGGACTGTTCCGTGGGCGTACTCACCTTTTCACCACGAGACAGAGATGCGCAAGGGAGAGTGGCGAGGCCAAAGTTTCTCCGCGACGAAGTTTCTGTGGCGACTGGACCCGTTCTTTCAGTAGGTCGACGAAGGGGTGCTTGTTTCACGACTGCTGAACACTGAAGTAGGAGGCCCTGTCACAAAATCAGGCCCGTGGATCAGCGGTGGTCTGTTCTTTGTGGCCAGAGCGCCGGTTGTTCGGAGAGTTCTGCGGCGACGGGACCTTTGCCCTACGACAAAGAGAAAAGAACAAACGTTGCACGCAGCGATGGCGTTCACAGTCGGTTACGCTTGGTATCTAGAGCAGGCTGAGGGACTCCCGAGTTGCAACTTGCCATTCTTCCTGCTCCTGTTCGGGACGCAGGGCTCACAATGGGGAGATCACGCAAGGAACACGTGTCCCTCTATCTGTAACTCGACGGAAACACGCGATGGCCGCCTGAGTCATACACAATCAGTCACCTCCAGCTACGCCAGTGGTTCAATGACTCAGCCACCCGCGACCGAGTTCCACAAAGAAAGGAGCTAGCCAACGTTCCATTTTCGAAGGTGTCGTTTGCTCAGATTTGACCAATAGATGCATTTTACGGTACAGTGTGTGAGAGTACGCCCTGTGCCTTCCAATGCATGTGTCCGAGCCTGCTGTCTCTCCATCGCGCATGCGTTCTGACCGACAGTGTCGGAACCTCCAGACACCGAATTTCTACATCACCATGCTTCGATTCACAGCAATCCTTTGACGCATCTCTTGAACCACAAGCCGACGGTCATGCTTCCCAACTAATGAGCACCACCGCCCACGGCTGCCGCACGACTCGACTCGACGAGGGACTGGAACACGCCATCCTTTTTCTTCATGAGTGCATCTGGTGAATCGTACTCGAGCACTTTGCCAGCATCGAGCACGAGGATCTTGTCGCTGTGGACGATCGTTTCGAGGCGATGGGCAATGCAGAGCACGGTCGTGTCGGCGCCGGCAAAGCTCTCGCGCACGGTCTGCTGGATGAGACGATCGGATTCTTGGTCGACGTTGGCCGTCGCTTCGTCCATGACGACGACTTTGCTCTCGCGAATGAGCGCGCGCGCAATGCACAAAAGCTGGCGCTGGCCGACCGACAGGTTCTCGCCTTTCTCTGCGACTTCGTACTCAAGCCCGTGACCCCACTTTTGAACGCCGTCGTAGAGATGCCCTTGCTTGAGAACGTGCCACAGCGTCGCGTCGTCCTTGTCGTGGAACGGATCGAGGTTCAGTCGCAAGGAACCACTAAAGAGCATCGGGTCTTGAGGAATGATCGTGAGCTTGGCGCGAAGGGCTTGGATCGGGAGCGTGGCAATGTCGACACCGTCAATTAGCACTCGGCCGCTGGTCGTTTCAACGACACGGAACAAGACACTCATGAGCGACGACTTGCCCGAGCCCGTGCGGCCGCACACGCCGACCTTCTCCCCGCTCTTGACCGTAAAACTCACGTTCTGAAGGACCAATTCGAGCTCCGGTCGATATCGCATGCTCACGTTCTCAAACACAACGCCACCGGCTCGTGGCCACGCTGGATCCGGAGCGACGCGTCGGCCCTGGACCAAGTGGCCTTCTTCGTCCAAGCCTTCGTAGTAGGAAATGCGCTCAAAGCACGTCATGATGTTCTCGGTCTGCGTAACGAGGTTCGTCATACGCTGGAACGACGACGTGAGCTGAGCAGCATACGTCAGGGCGAGACCTGCGACTGCGGCGCCAAGGCTCGACTTGGTTGCGACCGCGAGCACCGCGACGACGCCGATGATGAACGCCACGAGCCAGTCCGTGCGCATTGCAAACCAGCGCGATGCCGACTGGAACGCGAAAAACAACTTGCCGTTCGTGTTGAGTAGCTCTTGACACTTGCGCGAGAACGTTGCGGTCATGCGGTACGCACGGATGGTCTCAATGCCGTTGATGGTCTCTGATACCAGGTTCAAGAACGGCGATCGTGTGATACTGTCGAGACGCTTGAGCTCGCGCGCCGACGCTTGAAAGTACTTTGTCACAAACACGAAGACGAACGCGAGAGGCAAGTACACGATGATCACGTACGGGTTCGTACCAGCGCACACGAGGAACGCGGCCCAGATCTGGAAAAAGTACATGAGCATCCACATGGAAAAGTACGGCAGCGGGTTGTCGACTTGATCCAAGTCGCGGGAAAAGCGGTTGAGGATGCGACCGACGGGCGTCACGTCAAAGAACGTCGTCACGGGCGCGATAATCACCTTGTGAATGTACTTGGCGTGCAGGTTCGCCGAGCACCGCATGCACATTTCCGTGTAGTAGAGGCACCGAAGGAACGCAAAGATCGACGTGAACGCAATCATGCCCAAGTAAATCCCCATGGCCGTGTACTCGCTCAACGAACGGCGATACGTCCCGTTCGACCAGCGGCTCAAGAACCAGTCGCAGAAAAAGAGTGCGAGCTGCGCCAGCACAAACAGCGCGACGATGGTCGCAGCGACCGCAAAGCCGTTCCAGCCACTGTTGGCAAGGTACTTGACGTACGTCATCAGGTTGACCGAGCCGACGTTGCGGTCTTCTTCAACAATGAGCTTCTTGGTCGGTTTTTCTTCGCCGTCCTTGTCTTTGGCGTGGTGGTGGTGACTCTTGACGCGTTTGGTCACCATCTTGGCGACAACGTCGCCCTTGCCGTCGTCGACGACTTCGATTTCTTCGACATCCACTTCGTCGTCCTCGCTCTCGTCACCTTCTTCCTCATCGTCAGTATGCTTTGCCCGCGGCGACGACGCCAGGAATGGAAACTGTCCCTTAAGCTCATCGAGCGATCCGTCGCCAGCGATTTGGCCATCCTGGAGCACGAGGATGCGATCAGCGTGGGGCAAAAAGTGGTAGTGTGCGTTGAGGACGAGGATGCGAGTCTTGTCCTTGGCCAATCCTTCGAGACCTTCGGCAAACACCGCGTTCGCGACGTGCACATCGAGTGCGCTGAGCGGGTCGTCCAGCATCAGGAAATCACAGTGGCGCGCGCGGTACATGGCCCGTGCAATGCTCACGCGGGCCTTCTGACCACCGCTGAGGTTGATACCGCGTTCACCGATCTCGGTTTCGTCACCTTGCTCGAGCATCTCGAAATCTGGGAGCAGCTGACATGCGCGCACGACATTATCGTAGTGCACGCGATCGAATGGCTCACCGAAGAGGATATTCTCACGCAGCGTTTGGTTCTGGATCCACGCTTGTTGACTCGAGTACGAGAACTTGCCGCGAACTGTGCGTTCGCCCTTGATCTGGAGCATCTCCCCGAGCAACGCGTTGACGAGACTCGACTTGCCACTGCCGACGGACCCGACAATCACGACGAGGCTCTGCGGCGCGATCGTAAACGTAATGTTCTGGAGGGTCGGCTCGGGCGTGTCATGCACCCACTGGAAGTCGGCGTCACGCAGTTCGATGACTGCGCGATCGCCATCGGCAAGCATCAATGCGTCGTCGGCTTTGTGGTCT
>JAADWR010000284.1:0-12313 GCA_023336345.1 Pythium inflatum | reverse complement strand
CACGCCACTTATGGCGGTGGCTGACGATGGCGGCAACGCGCGTCACGGTAGAGTGTCTCAGTCTCAGATCATCGACCTCACTCTTCACAAGGGTGCGGATATCGACGCTGTCGACAACGTAGGACACAGTGTGCTTCACCACGCCGTGAATGGTATGAATCCCCACTGTCTACGGAACTTTCTCCGGCGAGGCGCGAATCCGAACCTACAAGACCGCAATGGACGGACGCCAATGGCTACACTCGTCACACTGACGAATGTTGTCGGTCGTGGAAAAGAACTTCTTGAAATTCTGCTCCTTGCGGGTGCCGATCCCTACATTGTGGACAAGGACGGTGTGTCGGCTGTAGACGTGCTCGAAAGGACCGACAGCGGCCGCGAGTTCTTGCAAGCGAAACGAGCGTTTTTCCGCCGCGCTTCCTAAATACAAACACAAGTACAGATATATATTGTGAATCAGCCGCTTTAGACTCGCTCAATCCGACACATCCGTTGTTCTGCTCGTTCTCGAGCTCTTCTTTCTGCGAAAAGGAAACAGTTCCTTGGCGTCTTGACGTGAATAATGGTATGGACCGGGCATGTTCGCAGCGTTGTAGTGCGCTCGTAGGACCTTGACAATGGCGTCATGCGACACTGCGCCACACTTGTGAAGCATTTTCTGGAGGCGAACGGTGGCGTCGTCGACGAGGCCGGCGTCTGCCAAGTACGAGATCACGACGACTTCCCATGCGTACGGCACGCGCTGTTTCCGGCTCCCTTCGGTTGTAGGGAGGGAACCAATGGCGTCGTTGTAGATCTCGTGCAGCGCATCACTGTCATTCTCGTGACCCGCAACTTGGAGCAGCACGGTGTACACGATCGTCGGGATTTTGAACGTTCCGATCGTTGCGCTTGAACCGGACTTTGTTGTCGCAGTGTACGCTTGGAGCAGACGCTTGCGGTGGACTTGGTCGCCTCCCGCCAGTGGAATACAAACGTTTGCGACGACACTGCGCGTGAGGGACACTCCGCGCTTTTCCATGTCGTCCAGCACAGCGACAAAGTCATCGCTCGTGTAGTAGAACGCCTTCCGGTTACGTTTGTGTCGAGACGTGACGACTATTCCCTTGGACTTGACCTTGTACGGCGTGCACGCGCGCATACTCGTGACCAATGCGACGTAATGCGACGGCTCGATGCGGAAACCGCATTCCTGTGCCTTGTCGAGCAGTGCAAACGCACCGACGAGATCGTTTGCTGTCGCAAGTGTGCGCAGCGTGCACGTAAGGGTCTGATTGACCGTCGTAGCAGAAATACTTGTGTTAGCGTCGCCCGCATACTGGACAAGTGTCTGCTCGCAGAGCGCGCGCGCTGTGTTGGGGACTTGACACTGATGAAAGAGTTCTGCTGCCTGCACAATCTGCGTCTCGTCACTGAGGATAGCAGCCACATTCGCTTCTGACCAATCGTCGTCGGTGCGCGAACGCGTAGGCCGGCCAATATACGCCGCCGCTTCGACAGGCTTCTTTTTCGGCAGGTTGGCCTCGGCCTCGGGCAGTACGGAAAACGCCTTCATCCTCGACTTTGAGATCTTCTTGGTCGACAGCTCGCACTTCAACCGCTTGGGTGGAACAGTCTTGCGTGCGACGAGGCTCATGACGTCTGTGCGATGGATCTTTCGGGATTCGACTGGGAGCTCCATAGGCTTTTCGACTGCCGTGGTCGAGCGGAAACTCTGTGCGACGCGAGGCGGAACTGGGCGGAGCCGGGGCGCGCGGGGCGCTGCGCGCGTCGCGCGGCGGCCAAGTGTCAACATCCTGGGCAACGACAGTCTGATTCAGATTCCACAGTGCGAAGCGTCGTTTGGTGTTACCGTCATCGTGTCAAACCACGTCGCAGATGGTTGTCGCCCATCAGAACAAGCTGTGATGGGTGACTTTGATTCTGATCCGCTCAGAGATAACCACTGTTGCTACTGCGATACGAAAGCTGGTCGAGGACGATACGTACGCTGTGACGCGGTGAAAATGACAACGGCGGTTTGTAGCAGTACGCTGCATCGCGCCGAGCCGCACAGGCGACGAGATGCTTCACTGGTTAACGCACCAGCGTGTCGCAGGAAAGGCATACTCTTTTAGCGGCTGACAAGCCTCCACATGTGCACCATGCCTTTGGTCAACGAGGAGCCACAGGTACGTTCGTCTACCCAAGGTCGCTCTGTCCGAATGAAGTTCCGGAAGTCTTCCCACCAATGGCTCACACGTCGCACGGGAACCGATATTACCAGGCAACCCAACGTGTGCATTCGATTTCGATGCTATGATTGGTAGTAAAGCCGCGCGGTTACTTGCAGTAGGCTCGAATGACGCGTCGTCTAAATTGGCTGGAGGAGAACGGCGGCAACTTCTAAATTGGCTAGAGGAGAACGAAGTCTACGGGGCCGCACCGCTGGATCTACTGAACGCGACTGACGACGGACGAGCGTTGCTTGCCCAGCGCCAACAGCGTTATAACCCTCCGCACATGCAAAGTAGGTGTTCACATGTCGCAGCGACGATTCGAATTTTCGTCAATGAACAATAACGTTAGGCTTCGAATTCGAAGCCTTTCATTGGCTGTAAAGGAGCAAGATGTCGCGGATCTATTGTCGGCGGAACAATCCCACGAGCCAACTATGGCGACGTCGGCGCTGCTGTCGCGGGACGACTTTTTCGCGGCAGTCGAAGCCGGCAACGTCACGACAGTCGAGCGCTTCTTATCCCAGTCGTCGACGCTCCAAGCCGTGCTCGCGGTTGAAGCAGGGATCAGAGATGACGACCTCATTGAGCATGCCGGCCAAGAACTCATTCGCACGGAACAACAGTCGGTTGTGCCACTCGACGCGTGGATTTACCGCGGAACTCGGTGGGACTTTGTCTTCGGCATTGCGATCTCGATTCATCATTACGGCGTCGTTGAGTGGTTCTACACGTCGCCACTGGCGCCGTTTCTCCGCCGCACGCTGCAGTTTTATCTCCTTGACACTGCGGTCGCTGCCGTCGTACACAAGGAATATCACATATTCGAAATGCTGCTCGAAACGCAAGCGTGGATCGAGTTCCCTGATCAAGCTCGACCGAAGTTCTTGACGATGCTGATACGGTCTGGCATTGACTGGCGGCGGTCTCCAGTATTGCGGATTCTCTCGGCACATGGCGCCGACTTTCACCGTCCGCTCGTCGGCTATGGAAGTTCGCTCCACCATACGGCCATCCACGATCCCAAGGGCGCGATTGCATACGACCTGCGCGAGCACGGAACGTTCACAGTAGGCGAGAACACGGCATTACATCGTGCTCCTCGGGACGGTCGCCACGACGTGATCCGCGTGCTCATTGAACTCGGCGTAGATCCGCGCGCCCGTGATCACGCATCCGACACGCCTCTCCATCATGCTGCGCGAGAAGGGTGCGATGAAGCTGTGGCGATGCTGTTGGAACATGCGCGCGTCGACGTTGATGCCAGGAATGAGAATGGCGATACGCCCCTGACGGTGGCAACCCGAGCCAATTTGTTCTCGAACGATGATGACGAGCCACCCAAAGACGATGATGAAGACCGGGATCCACGCGTGAACTGGCCACGTGTGATCGATCTCCTCCTCGACGCTGGCGCAGACTCGAACGTGCATGTCAACAATAACGGCGATCAACGTACGCCGTTGCACTTGGCAGTCGAAGGGCTTAGCATCGACGTCGTACGTCGCCTGCTCGCGCGAGGCGTGGACCCCAATGTCCCATCGCCCGTGCGCCGTGAAACGCCAGGTCACTTGCTCGCCGAGAACGACATCTTGTCGAAAGAGATGGCCGCAATCCTCGAGCTTCTCATACAACATGGCGCCAATCTTGAGCTTGTCGACGCCAATGGGAATACCACGCTCGGTCGATTGTGTGAGAAACCGTGGTGGTATCCACTAGAAGAGGATGAGTAGTGACGAGAAACTCTAGTACTTCTAGTAATGCTTTGGAGCCGTGAAACTCTGGTTCAGCTTCGAGACAATACAAATTCCAGGTACTCACATGTCGCAGATCCGTTAGATTTTCCATCAATGACCAAACAAGATTCCCATTCATAGCCCTTGATTGGCTGTAATAGTCAAGATGACGCGGGCGCATTTCGAGCGCTCCCAATCCGCGAAATCAACCATGGCAACGCCTGCGCTGCTGTCGCGCGACAACTTTTTCGCCGCATCTGAAGCCGGCGACGTCACTACCGTCGAGCGCTTCTTCACGCAGTCGACCACGCTCCAAGCAGCGCTTGCGCTCGAAGCGCGGATCACCGACGCGCATCTTATCGAGTACGCAGGACAAGAACTCATCCGCGCCAACCAAACGGTCGTGCCGTTCGGCGCGTGGGTCTACCGCAGCAGCCGATACGACTTTGTGTTTCGTGTTGCGATCGCGCGTCATCAGTATGATGTGATCGAGTGGCTCTACACGTCGCCGCTCGCGCCATTTCTCCGGCGGACGCTCCAGTTCTATCTCCTCGACACAGCGGTCGCGGCCATCCTCCGAAATGAAGATCACATACTCGAATTGCTGCTCGAGTCACAAGCGTGGATCGAGTACCCTGATGAAGCTCGACCAAAGTTCTTCTCGACGGTCATTCGATGTGGCATCGACTGGGAGAGATCGACCATCTTGCGCACTCTTGCGGCTCACGGAGCTGACTGTAACGGCCAGGTCGACGACTTTGGATGTCCTCTTCGCCATGCCGCTTTCTACGATCCTTCCGGCGCGATGGCATACGACTTACGCGACCAGGGGTCGTTCACAGTGGGCGAAGGCACGGCCTTGCTTCGAGCTGCAGAGAATGGCTACCAAGAAGCGATCCGCGTGCTCCTCGACGTTGGCGTTGATCCACACGCCCGTGACCAATCGGGAAACACACCGCTCCATCACGCGGCACGCGAAGGGTATCATGAAGCAGTTGCAATGCTGTTGAAATGTGCATGTGTCGACGTTGATGCCAAGAACGCAGCAGGCGATACGCCTCTGACGGCCACTATCAGACAGAATACGTATTCGAATGACGACGAGGAACCACCAACCGAAGAAGACGAAGTCCGCAATCCGCGCATGAACCGTCCACGTGTGATTGACATCCTTCTTGACGCCGGCGCAGATCCCAACGTCTTTGTTCCTGATGGAGGAGACCACCGTACGCCACTCCACGTCGCGGTCGAAGCACTAAGTGTGGATGCCGTACGTCGTCTCTGTGCGCGAGGCGTTGATCCGAATGTTCGATCCCCCGTCCGCCGTGAAACGCCAGCGCACCTGCTCTCCGAGAGTATCGACATGTCGATGGAGATCTACGAGATCCTTCGACTGCTCGTCGACCATGGCGCCGACGTGAGGTGCGTCGACGTTGACGGGAAGACCGCGATGGACCGAATGAAAGAGAAACCGTGGTGGCGAGGAGGTGAGAGCGTGAGCGAGGGTGAGAACAATTGAACCACTCTTACACTCCCAAACGCTGGCGAAGTTACACCCCAATATCTTCTCGATGCGACGGTAGTGTCCGAGCTCCCGACCTTGCTGGGTTTGTACGGCGAAAGAAAATATTGATAGTGCTTGTGCCCACATGTGCGATCACGATGATTTCTCGGCTGGTGCCGAGGAAGTTTCAAGCGGAGCCATTCACATGATGCTTGAAACAAATGTGCATGTACAGGTTTGAGATCGCCAACTCGATGCACCGCTTCGTCGCGAATGCGCTGTCGCTCGATTGGCACTGATTCTTGTCGCTCGAAGCTGCAGTAGTACGACAATGCATGCGTTTACATCGTATTTGCCTGGTCAAATTCGGACAAGATCGGTGCCATCTTCACACGTCTCAGATACGATTTTTTCACCAATCAGCTTCCAAGTAGTGTTTCTAGAGATCTTTTGAATTTGGCATGATGCTCTCGCGGTATGCGCTCTTCGAGGCGGCCGCGACCGATGACGTCGCGACGCTCGATGCGTACTTCGCGCAGCCTCCAGAACTCGAACGTGCGCTCGCGCTAGAAGCCCGCATCTCGGACGACGCCATCGCCGACGTTGGAAACCGCTTTTCACAGCGCTCGGCGCTTGTGCCAGCAGCCACGTGGGTCTACCTTCACGACCGCCAGAACCACGTATTTGCCATCGAGTATCGGTGCTACGAAGCGCTAGAGTGGTTTTTCACGTCCGCCATCTCGACCGTCTTGCCGCGTACGCTTCAGTTGTTCCTTGTCGACGCAGCGTCCAGCGCTATCGCACGGAAGCAGCCGGACATGCTCGAAATGCTCCTCACGTCCAACGCGTGGACGCAGTTCCCCAACATCGCTCGTCCCGCGTTCTTGTCGGCACTGGTGAAAGATGGGATCTCGACGCGCAGTCTCCGCACTCTCAACCTACTGGTGGCACACGGCGCCGACGTCAACCGTGAGCTTATGGGCCACGGTCCTCCATTCAGTTACGCAGCTGGCAGGGGATGCTCGATGGCTAGATGGATGTATGGTTATGGAGTGGTTACGGTTGGCGACGGTATTGCACTTCATCGGGCCGCCGAGCACGGCGACAGCGAAGCCATTCCTGTGCTGCTGGAACTTGGCGTCGACCCGTGCGCATGCAATAGTGACCTCGAGACAGCAGTGCATCGTGCAGCTGAAGAAGGATACCACGCGACCATCGACGTGCTCCTTTCGAGCGCATGCATCGACATGGATGTGCAAAACATTGATGGCAGCACGGCGCTCAATCTCGTGGTCCAGATGAACCCGTTTGACGATGAGGATATGAACGATGAAGGCTTTGCCTCGGATGACGCGTTCCATCCGCTTGCC
Organism: Pythium inflatum; assembly: GCA_023336345.1. Classification (NCBI taxonomy): domain Eukaryota; phylum Oomycota; class Peronosporomycetes; order Pythiales; family Pythiaceae; genus Pythium; species Pythium inflatum. The sequence continues at coordinate 5,487 of JAADWR010000284.1, read as the reverse complement.
GTCGACGTACTCCTGAAACACGGTGCAGATCCCGAGATGTGTTGTTTTGGCGACAATGAGTACGCCCCACTCCATTGGGCCGTCTCAATGTCGCGTGCAAACATTGTGAAGAGTCTTCTGTCGCGAGGCGCGAATCCAAACGTCCAAACAACGACGACGCGCCAGACGCCAGCGCATGTGCTCATCGGACAAGGCGACTTGTCGACCAAGGCGGAAAAAGTGCTCTTCGACCTGCTTATTGAGCATGGCGCCGACCTTGCGCTCCCCGACGCCAACGGAGTCACACCCCAAGATCGTCTCAATGCAGCCCAAGTGTCCGAGCTCCCGACCTTGCAGAGTTAGTACGGGGCGAGAGAGTAATTGTGACAGTGCTTGTGCCCAAAGGTGTGAGACCGCGACAAATTACTCGGTTGGTCCCAAGGAAGTTCGTGCTCCTCGTGGTTGTGCCTTCGAAAGGACTGGATTTGAAACTCGTTGATTGGTCATAATAATAGGGAGGGAGAACGCCCATTGCCCCCACAAAATGGATCCGTCGTTCGATTCGATGGCGGCGGCGCCCGTGACGCGCGACGCGTTCTTCGCCGCCGCTGAAGTCGGCGATATGACGACGGTCTATCGCTTTTTCATGCAGGCAGAGACGCTCGCAGCGGCGCTCCGTGTCGAAGCGACGATCGAAGGTGACCTCATCGACTACGCCGGCAAAGAACTCCATCGCGACAACCAATCCGTCGTGCCGCTCACATCGTGGGTCTATCGCAAGGACCGATACGACTACGTCTTTCGCGTGGCCATCATGAATCGCCAATGCGATGTTGTCGAATGGCTCTACACGTGGCCGCTCGCGCCGTTTCTTTGTCGCACGCTGCAGTTTTTCCTCCTCGACGCGGCGATCAACGCCGTCGTGTTCAAGGAAGACCACCTCTTTGAATTACTCCTCGAGTCGCACGCGTGGGCGATGTACCCCAACGAAGCAAAGCCAGTCTTTCTCTCGGCCCTCATTCGCGCCGGCATTGATCGCAAGAGCTCGTCAGTTCTACGAATTCTCTCGGCTCACGGCGCTGATTTCAATCGCCCGTTCGATCATGGTTTTGGAACTCCGCTGTATCATACGGCTTTCTATGATCCGCAAACGATTATGACGGGAGACTTGGTGCAGCACGGCATGTTTACGGTCGGTCCAGACTTGGCACTTCATCTCGCCGCCAGAGACGGCAGCCACGACGTCATCCGTCGTCTCCTCGCATTCGGCATCGACCCACATTCTCGAGATCACGCGCTCAACACACCACTCCATTATGCGGCAAAAGAAGGTTTCTTTGAATCGGTTACGACGCTACTCGAATGCGCTTGCGTCGACGTTGATGCCAAGAATGAGACCGAAGATACGCCGCTTATTCTCGCGATTACCCGGAGTTGGAGTCGTGATGAAGAAGACGAGCAGTCCGAAGACCCAGACGAAGATGTACAACGCCGTCGCGATAGTATCAGCTATCGACGCGTGTTCAATATCCTTCTTGACTTCGGGGCTGACCCGAATATGCTTTACCCAGCGGCGAAGACGTATATGCGCCGCTTCATTATGCCGTTTGCGGTCTCAGCGTGGAAGCCGTACGTCAGTTACTTGCGCGCGGTGTCGACCCCAACACGCGGTCGCCCAAGCGACGGCGGACACCAGCGCACATGTTTCCCCGTCAGCAATCGTACGAGCATCAAATGCTCACAGTCCTCAAGCTCTTGGTCCAGCACGGTGCGGATCTTTCGTGTGAAGACGAACATGGCGTGACAGCACTCAGTGAGCTTCAGGAAAGGAACTGGTGGCACGAGCTACCAGAGAACGAGCGGTCGCTCTTGCTCCGTCAATTCCAGTAGGCCTATAGTGTATGGTAAGGAACCAAGCTTTGATATCACATCACGCATGTGGCCACCGACGAAGTGGCTACATCAACACATGTCGCAAATTTGATTTTCGATCAATCAACGAGAGGATACAAATAAGAACCGTTTGATTGGTCGTAAAGCTACGCATTCCCTCGCTTCCGCCAAAGCGAAAATGGTTCTGCCGCTCGATCCAATGGCGGCGTCGCCAGTGACGCGCGACGACTTCTTCGCTGCGGCTGAAGCAGGCGACTTGCAGACGATCCGCCGGTTCTTCACGCAGCCGGAGACGCTCGCGGAAGCACTGCGGCTTGAAGCGACAATCACGGACGACGACCTCATTGAGTACGCTGGGAAAGAGCTGCACCGCTACGACCAACCGGTCGTGCCGCTCACCTCGTGGACCTATCGCAAGGACAGGCACGATCACATCTTCCGTGCGGCAATCATGAACCACGAATGCGAAGTAGTGCAATGGCTCTACACGTGGCCACTCGCGCCGTTTCTCCGTCGAACGCTCCAGTTCTTCCTCTTTGATGTGGCGGTCTGCGCTGTCGTGTTCAAGAAAGACGACTTTATCGATGATCTTCTCCAGTCGCACGCGTGGGCTACGTACCCTGACCACGCAAAACCGGTTGTCTTGTCGGCCCTCATTCGGGCTGGCATTGATCTCAAGAGCTCGACGGTTTTGCGGATCGTCTCGGCCCACGGCGCCGACTTCAACCGCCGGTTCGACCATGGCTTTGGGACTCTACTGTACCACACTGCGTGCTACGATCCACAGACCATGATGACTCGTGAGTTGGTCCAGCACGGAATGTTTACGGTCGGCCTAGATGTGGCACTGCATCGTGCCGCCAGAGACGGAAACCACGACGTCATCCGCCGGCTCCTCGCGTTCGACATTGATCCGCATTCACTTGACCGCGCGCTCAATACACCGCTTCATTATGCGGCGAAACAAGGTTATTTCGAATCGGTAGTCACGCTCTTAGAGTGTGCGTGCGTGGACGTTGACGCCAACAACGACGATGGAGACACGCCGCTCATTCTCGCGATTTCAGAGAGTTGGTGTCGTGATGAAGACGAGTCCGAGTCCGAAGATTCGGACGAAGACACGCGACGCTGGCGTGCGAGCATTTGTTACCGACGCGTGTTCAATACCCTCCTCGACTATGGCGCTGATCTCGATATGCTTCTACCTAGGGACGAAGATGTGTACACGCCGTTGCATCATGCTGTCTCTGGTCTAAGCGTCGAGGCCGTACGCCAATTACTGGCACGAGGTGTCGATCCGAATACGCGGTCACTGAAGCGCCAGAGAACACCAGCGCACATGCTGATCCGCAACGGCTCTTACCAGCGTCAGATCTTGGCAACGCTCAAGCTGTTGGTCCAACACGGTGCGAATCTGACATGCGAAGATGCGGATGGAGTGACGCCGCGCAGTCAACTTGAACAACAAAACTGGTGGAACGAACTACCAGAGGACGAGCGATCGAGGTTACTTACTGGCTCGCGGTAACTTTTTTTGCTAAGGTGAACAGACCACACCATTTTGAGGTTAACACACGTCGCACGTCCTGCCTGGATTGTGTGTGATTGCGTACGGCGGGGATCTACTGTGTACGCGACACTCCCTAGACCGCTCCTCGCGACTGGCACAGCGATGATGAGGCACTCGATGCACTCGATGCGCTGCTTGTGCACGATGCATCGATCGACAGGGTCGATTTGCGAGTGCAGTACACGGCGGAACCCGTGTCGTCTCATAGCATCCGTGGCTACCGAGCGGATAGGAAGGCAACCGTGTCTATCCAGGATTCTACATATGCAATGTGGAGGCTGAGGCGCTGAGTGTCGATGCCGTGCGACAAGTGCTCGCACGCGTCGTCCATCCGAATGTCCAGTCACGCACGCGACAAGAGACGCCTGCGCAATTGCTGTCGGAGAATCCATGTGGCGCTGGACGCGCGGAATGACCACGAGGATTCTCGTGCGCCATGGTGCCGACGTATCGAACGTGTCAATTCCGGTCATATCCGCTTGTCGTCACCTGGTCGAGGGGCGTTCGTCGTAGCCCAATTATGGTATCCTCTTCGGACAGTCGCAAGTCATGTTACAACGAAATCAAGCGTCTTTATGAGTGCCGGAAGAATTGCGACCGCTTCGAGACGTACGCTTGGCCTGGTGGCAAGCGCTGGAGAATACTGAGAGCCGAGTCACCGCCATTGCACGGAATGAATGGATTGGCGCCGCACTGGAGGAGCACGTCGAGCATATTGGCCACGTCGTCGTCCATCGTGCACTCTGCCAGCTCTCGTAGCGGCGTGCTCCCGCCGTCGTTCTGTGCATTTGGATCGCATCCGCGCTCTAGTAATAGTTGCAGCAGCGCAACGTCATTACTTCGCGTCCCCCAGTGAAGCACTGAGCAGCCGTAGTGGTCTGTAGCGTCAAGATCTGCTCCGTGATCAAGGAGAAGTGTCGCAATCGCAATCGCAAGGCTGTGGTCATTGTCGCCTCGGTCTTCCTCAGCGACGACCATGAGCGGCGTACACTTGCGCCAATCACGTTCGTCGGTATCCACCACGACATCTTGGAGCAGGAGGCGAACGATGTCAACGTCGCGGCCTTTCGCAGCCTCCAAAAGCGCTGCGTTTTGTTCGCGTAGAATGCTTCGTGCGTCAGCGCCAAGGCGGACGAGGGCGCGCGCAACGTCGAGGTTTTCTTCATACAACGCGTATGTCACGAGGCCGCGCTCGGTCACGATCGCACCGTTTAGCACGAGGCAGTCGATTGTCTTGGCGTTCCCTCGCTCGGTAGCTGCTAATACCGGCGTCGTGCCGTTGTACGGCTCGCTCGTGTCAGCACCATGTGAGAGCAGAAGCTCGAGCCAGCCGTTCTGTCCGCTCGCCGCCATAGTGTTGAAGAGCGTCGCTAGCGTGTCGTGGCGCTCTTCGGCCGTCATTGCTTCAGTGAACACGCGCGACGCCAGCACCATCTCGAGCATTTCGTGCGCCGCTACAGTCGAATGGGAGACGATTGCCAGCGCGATGCGTTGGATCAGCGCATGCAGCGCGTCGACAAGCGTCGGCTCCGCGAAGAACCAATCGATTAGCGCGACGTGACCAGAGTGGGCGATCGCGTCAAACACAAACGCGTCGTTCTCGTCGACAAACCACAGCGGAGGCTCCATGGCGTTGTCGTCATCACGCACAAACACGGTCGCTTCGTCGACGAGCACGCGGCCGTCTGGCTGCTCAAAGTACCGACGCACGATGTTCAGATTTGCATCTTGTACGGCAGCCCAGAATGCTTCGTTGGTGATCCCATCATGGGCCATCGCGTCGCTTCGTAACGAAAGGTCACGTACCAATCCGACGTATCATACATTTACTCTGTTTGCACACGTCGCATGATCTCAAAGTCCTTCTCATACATTGCCTGCACCGCAGAGCCCATTCCAGTCTGTTCGCACCAAAACTGTGAGTCTGAGGGCGGTTCCATGTATAACGAGTCGTTGAAACGTGAGACCTTAGCATGGACGCCTTCCGCCAAAATTAGCGTTGGCTCGTGACGCACTTATTCGCGTGTGTTCCCATTAATCCCAAT
>JAADWR010000283.1:0-12318 GCA_023336345.1 Pythium inflatum | reverse complement strand
CGTGGTGCCGTTGGTTCCATTCATAGCCATTCTTCTCCGTTACTGTTCTTAATAGGTTTTTAACTTCACTGAGTTGCAGAGCGCAAAAAGAGAATATGGACGCGTAGCGAGGTGATTTCTGGGATATATTTCAATTTCAAATCGAGTTCATCTCACGCGTATTAAATTCCCACCAAGACTAGTTCCTGGCTTGCATACATTCATGATCGTACGTTGCGACGTGGGTCTTCTGCTTACACCAACGGGTTTTCGCCTTTGATCGTTTTGTCTCAAATCGGAGAGAACGGGTGACGATCGCAGTACTCTGAACCCATTCTCACCTCGGTCGCGCTGTCGCCGTTCACGCGGTTGCAAAGCGGGATCGCCGTGTGCCGGTCGCACTAGTCCGCACGATCGCTGGCGCTCAAGTTCACGATGTCACAACTCGGGGCCATTGGGTGGCGCTGGCAGTAGTCTGGGCTCACGATGACTCCTGAGGGCTCGACGGCGTGCGGGGCCCCGGCAGCGACCTTCTCGGCGCCGTCGCCGTTCAGCGTACGGTCGCAAGTCGGAGCGAACGGGTGACGATCGCAGTATTCTGAACCAACTCTCAATGTGTCGCAGCTCGGGGCCATCGGGTGGCGCTGACAGTAGTCTGGGCTAAGGATGATTCCTGACGGTTCATCCGCGTTTGGGACCCCGGCAGCAAGCTTGTCAGCGTCGGCTTCGGCGCTACGAGCCTCCGGCGTTGGGTCGCTCACGATCGGGCGCGGCTTGCCCTGGCACCAGTTGTTCCACATGTTGCACGGGCGCCCGGCCTTGGCAACCGCATCGGTCTGCGGGGCACCAGGAGCGATGTTGGCTACCGGTTCAGCGAGGCCACGGAGCGACGGGGTGACCTCGGCGTGGACAAAACCGACAGCGGCGAAAGCCGCGAAAGTAGCGACGACGAGGCTGATCTTCATGGTCTTGGATATAGAACTGAGCGGAAGGCGGCAAATCGCAGAATGAAACGACTGGTCGAGGTCTCCAACCGCTCGTTGGGATTTTTGTCCCGCCGGGACAAGGAGGTACTTCAGCGATCCCTTTGGATTAGTTGTCTGATCAGTAAACGACACAGTGGGACACAAACCCACAATCCATAAGATCTGTCCCGCATATTCCCGCGCGTAAACGCCAGTCGTTGGCAACACCACCAATGCTGCGATTGTTCTGCGCGTTTCGGTCGCCGATGCGGACTCCCGTCACGGCTGGAACAATCCAACCAGCACCTTCGTCGATGCGCTGTGTCGTCCGTATTGTTGCAGTCCAAGACTCACAAGCTCCAGTCGAAAGTCTGCGAAATCTGTGACGACCGATCCATCCAATCCATCCAATCCATTACTAAGGTCCCACTGTCGTCGACTGTCCGTTGATTACCTTGAGTAATGTACTGTCTTCATTGAAGGTTCTACAACAGCACCTTCAAACTTGATCATGCGTTCCCGTCGGGAAAAGTGCGGGCATTCGCCAGGTGTATGAGACCAAAGAAGGCGATGTCAGTCTGTACAGACTGTATGCGACGTCGACTGCAATCGCTCCCTGGTTGGGAGGTGAAAGCGCCGACGGTTCTTGGCTATTAGTTCATCCCAGACGTCAGATATCTCGGATTAACTGGGTTGCGTCCAAGATTTCTGATCCAGTTGATCACGGAGTGGCAGACTCACTGATTCAAGAACCCAGTCAGACTGAACTTTAGTGGACCAGTGGGATTTTAACGTTGTGCAAGGGACACCCAGGGTGTCACCCGCTAAAGAAAGGTCTCTTTGAATCGGCAGGCCTGTCCTCTGGAGTCCACTGGAGTCCAGTGCACTGTGATTAGCAGCAACCACGCCCGTGGTCGCCCAATCGCAACACACAAAGGGCGCGAGCACACGCTTCGCGTGACGTCTAGTGGATCGATCCTCGTCAGTCATACACACACTCGAACCCTTGCTGAATATGTCGTGCTTTCGGCGGTAAATTGTTGGGGACCGTCACCTCGGAATACCGCTGATTCTGTATCGACCGTGGCGCCAATCGCAAGACTTCTTCGTTGCCTTGGGCGAAAGAAGTCGAGAGGTGGAACTACAGTATTGTAGCGAGTGTAACTGGCCGAGGGGACAACGAGTCTTTCGACAGTAAACCGTGCAAGGAAATGAAAACGAACTTATAGTTTCGCATTTTTTTCGACAGTTTTCTCCGTATCGCGCAACCACTCCGGTCGGGTCGACGTCCGTCATGGAGCGAGGAAATGTAGCCCGCTCATACGACACTAGTTTTGTTGCGTCTTGCGAGAATTCATTGCGTCAGATTCCACGCAAACTGCGTGGATGCTCACAGCGAGGATACTTCGGGAAACGCTTGCAAAACTCGGGCCTGCATGTGTTTTCTGAACCGCATCCTCGGTGTAACGGGAACAAAGCAGCGTCGACTGTGCCAACGATCACAAACAGCGCAATCGCAACGACCACGAGTACGTTCTTCATTTGTCTTGAGCTGGGTGGCGGAGTTGTCAAAGAGAGCGCAAATGGCCGAATGCATTGGCCGCCGCCAATAGGACCCAAAGAGATGTATCCTATGCGTCGATTTTCAGCCAATCAATGCTGACGCCACTTCAAGATCAAAAAGACAGATTCAAAACCAATCTCAATCTCAAAACCAAAACCAGGTTCCGAATCCCAACGTGATATATCATATGTCACGATCCAGCCAATCAGTCAACTGCAACACAAGACCAATCCAGCAAGGTGAGTCATTAGGACCGACGCGCACTGATGCAGGTTTAACGTTGCCTATGTTGCCGACACAGAGGTGCTGCGTGGAGAGAACCATCGGGAATCGGTCGAAGAGATACGTGGCGTTGGCGAAGTCCAGTCGACGCCGGAGCGTACAGTCATCCCGCCAAAACGGCACCACCATGACTTTGGTCAGGATCGCATGGAAGATCTTGGCTTAGGCAAAACCCTGACCAACCTCACCGACGCACCGCGCGTACGACGCTGCATGCGTCAACGACGGAGCGGATATGGCCATCCCCTTGAGTTCACACAAACTATTGATCCGGCTCCCCTCAGGGGCACGACAACGAAACAGAAACTGACCGAAAAGGATTATCAACGCTGCCGTTCACTAGGGCCCGATCGGCAATGCGACTACGACCCGAACTCGTGAGCAAACTGTGGCGCTCTCCTCGCTCAGAGCCGCGTCCAGGACTACGCGTACCGCAAATAACAACAACTAGAACGTGGAAATTGCATACTGTGGCGGCTCGTGTCGTCTTTGTGGCGGCCAAGTGCCCAACCGCACTGAGCGGTTTGAACTGCGTGGCCTCGTGGTTGAAGATTAGCAAAAGCGACGTACAAGAAACACTCACGGAACGAACGAACAATCAAATTGATTCGTGTCGGTGGTTACGTCGACCAAACGAACTCGGAACTTAGCGGTCGCAAGTTCAAGTTCTCGAAGCGCGGAGGGAGTTCTAACACGGCGGAGAGCGGTTATTATTTACTGTGGAGCCCTAGAGGTGAGCCGCGTCGATTGCGTCAGCGCTTTGCGCTTGCGGTGCTGGGTCGTTCACAACGTAAGGAGGGTCGCGAGGGTCGCGGCAAATGATAGTGCCGCAAGGTGTACCCTTACGCGCAGCCGTCTCGACGTTCGCGGCCGCTTCGACAGCCGGCTTGATTGGGTCAGCGCTGGGCGCTTGCGGCGCTGGGTCATTCACAACTTGCGGGGGACGTCCGCGGCACCAGTTGTTCCAAAAGTTGCACGGACTGCCCGAGGCCGTCTCGACGTTTGCGGCCGGTTGAGCAGCAGGCTCCACGGCGTCAGCGCTGCGCGCTTGCGACACCGGGTCGCTCACAATGTACGGAGGGTCGCGAGGGTCGCGGCAAATGATCGTGCCGCAAGGTGTACCCTTCAGAGCGCGTTTCGCAACGTCCGCAGACGGTTCCTTGACACCGCGGAGTGCCGGTGTCTCGGCTTGGACAAGCGTGGCAGCAGCGAAAGCAGTGACAGCAGCGATGATGATGTTGAGCTTCATGGTCTTGGACACAGGTGGAGGCGATGGAGTGCAAAAAGCAGAATGACTCGATCGACGGAGCTCTGCAGTCGTTGTGGACCTGCAAGAGGCTCCAACGAGAGTGCAGACTGCCTTCCTTGACCTTGGTGGATATATCATACGCCATTGTCCGACGACCCCCACTCGCAGAACCCGTGGGAACAAGTAGGCGTGTGTGCGCTTTCTTGAGGTTCCCTTCCTAATGTTGCACTAGACGGCGATCGACACGATCTAATCAGATCCACGGCAGACGTGAACACACCGCTGCAACAACAGCGTATTGCACAAGCCAACACGTGTGATGGCACATCCACGTGCCGTTTTACGTATCACAATCGTATTCAACTCGTCTTCAGCACGCACATTCCACTGGCGTGTAACAGCGTCCTTTAGGGAGTGAGTTCTAGTGATTTGTGTGCGAGGGGGCCTAACGGCCTGCACATCATTGATTCTTTCCCGGAACTAGATCATTCCAAAACGAGGCAATGGAATCCAATACATCATCTCTGCAGGGCCACATAGCCCGACTTACTGAGGTACCGGAGGTCAATCACCACCTGTTGTCAATGTGACTGGACAGACCGAGAGCCTAGTTCTCAGATTGTTCGTGTCAGTTCTGTTGGGGATGTGGTACGTTGAATTCCGATGTTTGCATTCACTCTCGCTCGAAGCTGGATCCTGTGATACGTCATGTCGTCTACAACAATACTCTCGTATTTTCGCACCGTAGAAAGGACGGTTTCATAGAGACCATGTCACCAGTTGAACTTCAAGTTAGCAGGATAAGCAGTGCATGCTGATTGGCCGAAGGTGACCACTTTCGAGCTGAGATGTGACAACCTCTTGGTTTGAATTGCGGATTCGCCTAACTTCCCGCAGGTGTGTTAATACCCATGGATATCGAGCATTTCGAGCAAAACACAGTTCTTCCACACTGTGGATGAACATCGCGGAAACGCAAGTCGGTTTTCGAGCTTTGAAAGTCCACATTAGCTCTAGCAGCCAAAGATCAGACTGTAATAGAGCGGTGTTTCGAGTCCCAAAGACCGCGAAGTTCTTGGCCCCATCTCACATCAAAGGAGCTTCAAATGGACTCGAGCTTCTTCGATTTCTACTGGATTTTTGGTCATATCATATGCCAAGAATCCAGCGATCTACAAATACTCAGTTATGCATCCTCTCCAAATCCAAGGAAATCTTCTGTTGAGTGTTCGTGTCGTCGCCTGATTCATCGTGTCCTGGATCCTCTCGTCTAATATATTACTCTAAAAGCAATCTAGAATCGTCTCGGCAATCAGTGGCCCACTGTCTCGTTCAGCCTCGACTCCAACTTACGGTATGCTCATCACAATCCCATTCGCGGCAACTGACTGCTCGCTCCTACAATGTCACCAACTACATCGTGTGCGGTTTGAGTCTGTTGTCTGTGTAGAAAGGTGGATCGACATGTTCGCGTTGTCACGGATGTCTTTGTGGCTCTCGGTCGTATAGCATCGATAGGGCGATTGATGTTGACGATCGGGGCTTCCATATTTTCCACGTCGAGCGCGACTGGGTCCTGAAAACTTTGTCCAAGGAAACCCCGTGGATAGAGTTGCTCTGCATGCGACAAGGGTACAGACGTCCAGTGGGATTGGATTGACCGGGGGACTCCGCGCTCCCACCGAGGGCGAAGATGAAGGGGGTCTCTAGCCCCTCCGTCTTGATGGGAGTGGCGACCGCCAGGTAACTGTGGCCTCGTCGCGACGGTGCTTTCGCCCTTCGTTGGACAGGAATTTTTGTTGGGAACTCTGGATCAGGTCGCTACCGAACACACGTATGGTATCCACCAAACAGTGGTACATATGTGAATAGTAAGAACTGTATCTGAGTCGTTCCAATGCGGATGTGAAATATCAGCTCGAACGTGGCCGACACCAGCCAATCAGCAAGCACTTCGAATCCTTTCAACTTCAACTTCAAATCGTGCGTGCATCGGTCTTTTCTGAGAGAAGAATGCTGCAGACATCGAGACGGCACAGCGCCACTACAGTAAACTTCGAGTTGCACTGCCACCGATGAATGCGAACGTGGAGTTTTGATTACGACCCGTACCTTTCACTGTAGTCATACGGAAAAGTGCGAAGTCATCTCTCCGCCACTTGCATCGTTTTCTGGTACCGATTGACCTCTGGCACTTCGGTTGGACACGCAATTCGATTCCTGCGGTGCTGGGGTGCTGAGGCACGGGATTCCTAAGACTCGGTTTTGGAACGATCTTGTTCCGGGAATGGATCAACCGAGTGGAACCACCGTTGGGGAACTGCCTTGCACTCATATCACTGGAACCCACTTGCATACTCAGTACACAACAGAAGCCATTGGAACGTTCATAACGCGTCTGATTCGACTGCGTCGATTGTCGTCCAGTGCAACGTTACCGAGTACACATCAAGGAAACGCATCTCCCCGCCGCCCACGGGTTCTGCGAGTGAGTGGTTGGCCGACGGTCTGTGATATATATCCAACAACGCTACGGAGGGTCGTCTTCGCCCTCGTTGGAGCCCCCTTGCAGGCCCACAACGACCGCAGAGCTCCGTCGATCGAGTCATTCTGCTTTTTGCACGCCGTCGCCTCCACCTGTGTCCAACACCATGAAAGCTCAATATCATCATCGCTGCTGTCGCGGCTTTCGCCGCTACCACGCTTGTCCAAGCCGAGACGCCAGCACTCCGCGGTGTCAATGAGCCGTCTGCGGACGTTGCGAAACGCGCTCTGAAGGGTACACCTTGCGGTACGATCATTTGCCGCGACCCTCGCGACCCTCCGTACATTGTGAGCGACCCGGTGTCGCAAGCACGCACCGAGGACGCCGTGGAGCCTGCTTCTCAGCCCACCGCGAACGGCGAGACGCTCGCGAGACCTTGCGATTTTCGTAACAACTGGTATCGCCCAACGCGTCCTCCCATGCTCGAAGCGCGCAGCGCGGACGGCGTTGAGCGTGTTGCTCAACCGGCCCCTAAGGTCGAGACGGCCTCGGGTAACCCTTGCGGCTATTGGAACAACTGGTGCCGCGGCCGTCCCCCGCAAGTTGAGAATGACCCAGCGCCGCAAGCGCCTAGCGCTGACCCAATCAAGCTGGCTGCCGAAGCGGCCGCGAACGTCGAGACGGCTGCGCGCAAGGGTCACCTTGCGGCACCATCATTTGCCGCGACCCTCGTGACCCTCCTTACGTTGTGAACGACCCAGTGCCGCAAGGACAGAACGTGGACGCCGTCGACGGGGCTTATCCTTAGGTCTCTGCAACGAACTGAAGTGCCAGGAATTCCTGCATACTCCGCCAAAACGCCGTGTGTTCCGAGACTGTTTTGTTGGGATATTGAAAAAAACAAAATCGATGTTGTTGATCGTTTCGTGACCTTTTCTTGTGACCGAACTCCGAGTTACGTGGGTCATCAGCAATCCTGGGCTTCGCTGTGAGCACTGTGATTCTATACTGTCGGGTCGCTGCGAAGTGTCGAGTTCGATTGAACTGCTGGCGCCTTCGCAGGGGAGGTCGCATACTTTCCACGTCTTTCCGCAGAGCTCCGCGCCGAATAACGACTGTCCTACTCGCTCTGAGCTATGCCAAGATTTCCCCGTATATTGGAATGCAATGTCTGTGAAAGGATATAGGAGTTGAGGTCATTATCCAAAAACCAAAACCCGCAATTACCGTCGGATCCACACGGTTGCGGCGAGACGTTGCTCTTGGTCCGTCGGTACTCACCACGCGATGTGTGCGAGGTCGTGAGCCATAGCGCGGTGTGGTCTCCAGCAACAGCACGCGCAGCGTTCGAGCGCGAGCGGCGCGTGCATGAGGACGCGACGTGGTATCGACTCGCCGCCAAAGCTGAAAATCACCGACAGGACGCTCGTGTCGAGTCGGCTCTTGGCGCTCGAATGGTCATGTAAGCAACTGAGGATCGTGAGTTTACTTCTCAGTTGCATCGGCGCGAAACAGAACGGGCTTGAAGTCACTGTGATTAGGAGTTTGCACTCGGGTTGGTACACGGGAATGCCTTCATCGTCCATAGGGTGCGTGAAACCCGATACGTGCTCGCACTGCCCCGAGCCCGGGAGCTGCACATACGCGAGCGTTGATGACCGGCCAACAAGGTCGAGGATCGGGAGAATCCATTGATCGACGTACGTGTCACGCCACCCAGTGCCCCAGAGCGGCGGCAGCAAATGGACAGCGAGGTGGGTAAGTGTCTGACCGCCAGGCCCGCGTAGAATCTCGAGGAGTTCAGGGTTCGTGGTACCGCGGAGATACCGCGCGTCCGTGCGGGCAATACTGAGCGTTGAGATGTGACAGTTTCCCGTCGCATACGCATCTCGAAGCGGCGCAATCGATTCCATTTGGTGGCCACTGACGTTGAGTTCCTTGAGGTTTGGACAGGCGGCTAGAATCCGCGCAAGGTGTTCCGTCGTGAGCTGCGCAAGCGGGACATGGAGATGCTCGAGCGGCTCGCCAACGACTTCGAGAAATGTGATGAGCGTCGTCAAGTGGGCGTTGAACGCCCGTTCATCCCATCCAGACGTTCTGGATTGGCAGGGCAGTGTGCCGCTGTCCCACACGAGCGTCTTGATCTTGCGGTTCATCTTGGTCTCTCCAGTAAGGAGACTGGCAACTGTACGCTCGGACGCGACGGATACCCCAGGGGCCCAGCCGACACCGTGGCCAGTGAGTACAATCGCAAGGAACTTGTCAACTTGAGCGATGACCTCAAACTCTTCGGTCTCGTCCTCGATTTTGCACAGAAGCTTGGCGCCTGCGTACGGATCCGACTTGATCGCGGTGCCTTTCTTCATCTTGACGAAACGGCGTTCTCGAGCATTCTCGGACTGGCTCTCACTGTCACCGTCCATGTCGGCGAGATCGCGCTCGGCCGTCGTGCTCGCCAGCACGCGCTTGAACGTCTGGATCCACTCAGTCGTCAGCAGTTCCGTGTGCTTTGGGTGATTTGGAATACGCGGCACGCGGAGTCGAAGCGACGAAATGTTTGTCCGCGAGTCGGCGTGGAAGAGTCCAAACGCGAGCCACAGAGCATTGTCAATCGTTGGCTCGAACGCCACGTCCAACACGTCGACGGACGATTCGTGATTTCGAAATGCCGATGCAACTGCGCGAAAACCATCGAACGACGCGACACCGAGATGACGTACCGAGCGCATAATCCCATGGAGACCGACGCGCAACGATGCGGGCTTAATATCGCCAATGCTGCCGAGCCGGAGATGCTGGATAGACGGAGGCAACGGTCGTTGGCCGAGTAGTTCCAGCGTCTTGGCTTGGAACGAACAATCAAGACCAAAACGCACGGAGGTCACGCGAAACTGGACCGGCAGCGACGAGCTGCTGTTTTCGATGGCGTCCAAGACTTTGGTCAGGAACGTGTGGGAGATCTTGCCCTTGGCAAAACTCAAACAAACGTCGACCGTCACACCATGCGTAAGCTCTGCGCTCACACCACACGCTTGAAGAACGGGGCGGATGTCGTCTTCCGCTCCACCATCGCCATTCAAAAACTGCGCCAACAGCTCCGGGAAATCGCCCGAGGTCACATCGTGGCGTACGCCTAAGAGAAACCGTGGCGGCCGTTGCTGTGTCATTGCGATCAAATGCCGCGTCAGCTCCTTTGCTGTATCGTGCGCCGACTCGGGACTCAGCGCACGCAACAAATCGATCCAAAATGTCGTGGTCGCTTGTTCGGGATGCGCCGACTCGCCACAGTCGATCGTCGCGCTGTCCCAACGATAACTTCGTGACGACGACGTCGCAAGCGTTGCGAGGAGCGACACAAATGCGCGACGTATCTGGATCAAGTCGCGCTTTGTAGCTTCTGGGACGTTCTTGTTGAGGTCGTGGAATGGCAAAAGCGCCAACCACATGTCGTTTGTCGACGGGAGGACGGCGCCATTAATCGCGTCGGTTGTCACGGGCTTGAGCAGCGCCACTGTTGCAATGTCCTCTTCTTCGCGCTCGTTGAGCCACTGGAGCCATGGCTCCAAGGGAAACGACGGGAGCCGCGCGACGTCCCGTGCAAACGCGACGACCGCATCGACGGCCGCCATGGAGAACTCTCAAGCAAAGTGAACCCAATGGAGAGGGTCTCAGATATTTTTGGATTGGGTTGACGCTCTGAATGTTAATTTGGGTTGGCATGATACCATCATTTTCGGCTGTTCGGTTGGTGCTCATGTGTCGAGCGATGGCTGGACCACTCGAACAGTGTGGGTGCTGACCGAACTGAACCAACTCGAGTGACATGGAGTGGTTGATCTCTTGAATCAGTTCAAGGGCGGCTTGTATACATCAGTGCAAGCTCGTATCGGGTCTCAACCACGGCGGAAATCGCGAGATAACGAAGCCGAAATGCTCGCCTCGAGTGCTTTGTCGTAGTAGGTCATGTGCGTCACCTCCATGCTCCATGTACACCAACAACATAGAGAAACAAGAATCGCTCTCGACCAAACACATTATCACTGAATGATCGATATGACAACACACTTCACCTGCTGACTTTGAAAGTTCTTACGGTTCAGAGCATCGGGGGAGGCGCTTGATACTCCAAAATCAATCCTCCGCCAGGGCCGCTGGGTGATTTCGCTCACAAGCTTCTCTGCACGAGCACTGCAGGCGCACAGCCTCTCGTTTTAACCACGCGCTGGGGGACCATTTGGCTGGCAATTGAAGCTACTAGCGGGCATGCAGTGGTCATCGTCGTCATTGCCGGTCGGCTTAACGTCCGTGGTCGCTTTCTCGGCATGCTTCTCCTGCGACGTCGCGTCGTTCAACATGCGAGGAGGAGGCGTGTGCTTCCCGTTGCAGAGTCCGAACTGGTCACAGTCGTTGTCCTTGGCCATCGCAACGTTCGTGGACGCTTCCTCGGCACGGCGGAGTGCCGGCATCTCGGCTTCCACAAGGCTGGCGGTGGCAAAAGTAGCAATAGCGGCGATGATGACGCTGAACTTCATGATCTTGGACAGGGTGGAGGCGATCGAGTGCAAAAAGCAGAATGACACGATCGGCTGAGCTTTGCGATCGCTTCGGAAGCTCCAACAAGCGAGAGGGCGTTCCCCTTCGATTTGTTGGATGCTGGGTTCGACAGCCAACGTCGTCTAATGAGAGAGCGAGGTGCTCTCCTTTTTCTTGGGTGCTGCAGTCAACTCTGAAAACCCACGGAGATGTAGCAAACCTGGCTGCAATAAGGATTCCTTGAGGCATGCTACTCAATGTTTCACGGACGGCCGAGGCTGTCAACGGATCGTATGACGATTCGTGAACAGTGCTGGACCGACGACTCGGTCGGATCAGATGAAGATCACAACTGCGAACCCACCGCCAGTTCCTTTCCGCGTGCACATCCCGCCTCGTGTGAATGGCACTGCGGTTCACAGTGTGATGTCCTAGTGGGAAACACTGAGGCCGCGCTCTGGATTTGACTGAACATCGTCGAGTTCTAGGCCGAAGTTTGATACTCTACATTTCAAAATACTGCCCCTGTGAGCCATTCGTGGAACCTTCACCGCATTGCGCAGAAAACGACGGACCACGAAGTATGTTCTACGTTAGAAAGACAATTTTAGCAAATGAAAGCGGCCACTCGCAAACTTTCCTGTCGAACCCGTCGTTCTCTGTGCATAAAACTAATGCTCCAAGTGGTTGACTGGACGAATGCTGGGTTCGTTATAGAAAACTTCGAGCCGTTGTCAACAGTTGGCGTCTACTACATTGCTCAAAGGGGTGTCATATTGCAGGGATCCAGATCAAAGTCATTGCGCTGTGCACTGTACTATAGAGGACTCGATCGAGAGGAGTGATTTTCCAAAGTAGAATGAGACCATCGACTGAGCTCCGTGATCCGCGCGACTGAGCTCCGTGATCGCTTTGGTTCCTTAGAATGCAACGAGAATGACGAACGTCGCCTTTCATGTGAGGCCTGTCCTCCACGCGTACCCTTCTTGTCTGTTGAGGTGACGCCCGCGCAGTCGTCAGCGACGTGTGAAGGTGGCAAGCCTGCGACATGTGTTGACATTCGGATCGGTTGAAGGGCACATCTGCGACGTGTGACATTCGGGGTCAGTACGTGACGGGGGGGTTCAACGATTTACATTTGGGTGGACCTCTCTAATTGCTATTCTGCGCTACACAATAGATAACTTACGCGAGCTGAAGCGCAGAGAGCACAGCTTGTAATTCTTCATGAAGTTCGAGATCGTCTTGTTCGATGTCTGGT
>JAADWR010000282.1:0-12322 GCA_023336345.1 Pythium inflatum | reverse complement strand
GATGCATTCCAGAGATAAGATTTTATCTCAGTAAGTCGAGGCTCTCCAACCTCGCACAGTTTGAGTTGCTAATGAGTTGCTTATGTAATCAAAGTTACTGTAAAGGTGCTCAAGTCTGTTCAAGTTGCTGGTACAGTTGCCACAAGGAGATTAAGTTGCATCAAGAAGTTAAGTTGCTAGTGCGCTTCAATCACTCAATCAAACATTCAGGAATTCGCCCCCTTCATTTTTCTTTGAAAAACGAATTGCTTGCCCACCTGAGGGTGGGGGAGGCGTTTTTCAAAAGAAATTCCCAGCGTTTCGAAAATTTACGATACCATACCAGGAGCGCGTAAGGAGAGGGCGCGACGGAACGAACCAGAGGTCCGAGGCGCTGAGCATCGCGCGATTGCGATCGCACACGGAGGATTCATTCACTGACGCCACAGCAGCAATGCTGAAATCTTTGACTTTAGTAGAACATTGCGAAGCGGGTGCAACTTCCGTGCTGTGGTCAGCAGCTGTGATTATATCGAAGGGAGTTGAAGCAAGGGTCAGAATCTTCGGGAAGATCTGGGTGTAGGAAAGACGGGAATCCGGAGATAAAAAAGAAGGAGATTCTTCGGGAAGATCTGGGAGTAAAAAGGACGGCAATCCAGAACATTACAGCATCATTCCCTCGTTCTCTTCACAGTGGGGTCTGTCTGACTGACTCCCACAGCTCAAAAATCCAGTCCAGAGTCCAACACATCAAACTTCAAATAAATCCAGTGCGAAGGTCATCACTCCATAAATCATGATGAGTCCAGTCCAAGACAAGAATGTGTGAGACGGACTCATCTGATTTCGTGCCTGATGTGTTCAAGATTGGTAGCGCTATCCCTCCCTTCTCTGTGTGCTTTTTCGACAGAGGACGCGATTGTGTGGTCCATGCTCGTTTCATTCTGCGATTTCCCACCGTCGCATCACATCATCCATGCCGCCCGGCAAACGTTCCAGCTCGACGCTTGAGGAGTCGAAAGGCTCTCCGACTCGTCCATCCACCGGTACCAATCAGGCGAAACTGCTGTTGTCTCCACTGAAGCGGCTCAAGAGTGCGATGGAGGCGCGAGAACGTGTACGTGCTCCTCAGCGAGAGATTGTGCTCCCGACAGTCGAAGGTATCGTTGTGAGTGGTTCCGTGCGTGGAACGAGTGACACTAATTTATTCACCTGTCTGCGCCGTAGAGTTTCGCACGTACGTGCTCGGAGAGGACAACACGAATGCTGATAGCAACGTCAGTGTCGTTATCCGCGGGACTCTTTTGTGGAAGTCGGAGCATGTGTACAACGAACGAACGCTTATTCGCTTGCACTTTACCGACGCGGAACCAGAAGAATCGTTTGAAGAGCTGCGCGAGGTATGGTGAATTGCTGTCACTGAAGCAGAGCTGAGGCTAACGCTGTGTTGTAGTTTGAAATCATGCATGGTGTCGACGAAGATCACCGCGTCGCGGTGGATAGCGTACTTCTGACCGTCACGGTCTTTGGCGAGACGCTTGCTTCCCAAAACTTGCCACTAAATGGGAAGGTCGTGCGTATTCGCAACTCGCGTCGGCGTGCCGTGTACGATGGGAAGTACTGTCAGCTCGTTACTCGCGCAGCGGATATGACGATGGAGTAGTTTTCTATCTACCATCGAGATGCAGACAGATGATTCTTGTTTTTGGGGAACAAAATACAATCGGTCTACCACCAGCAAGTGTATCAGCTTTATGGAATGACTGTTCTGCATCTTCATAGAGGGAAACCAAGGCCATGGCATGAAGCGCAATGATGTGTTGTATTTATTCAATTCTCTCTGAAGCATAAAATTCCCGCAGAGTCCGTTCACTTTCGTCGTTGAGCCGACTCTCTTCCTCAATAGCATCTGCGGGTGGTTTCGCCCATGCGGCGATATCAGGAGTAAAAACTTTGATGCAGATCAACCCAGTCCGCTTCACCACACGAGAGACCATGAGATAAGCCTGCTGAGGTCGATTCGCTCCTCGCACGGGAACCTTCCAATCGACGATTGCCATCGATTTCAGAGACTCGCCTTGAACCTTGTACACTGTAGCACCAACTGCGCACACAAACGGAAACTGCTGAATCTTGACCGATAGTTTCCTGGTCTCACCGGAGGAGCTCGTCAACGGAATGAACGCCTTCGTATATGCTTCCGCATCCGGAAACACGGAAAAATACGCGTGTCGATACCTTCTTGGATTGGGGATGCACTTGAGCCCATATGAAGCCGAACCAAGGCTAGTAGGGGAGGTTTGTCCGGAAGCAAAACGACCGTCCCAGTTCGTCTGTCAAGGGCTCGCCGAAACGAAGTACCCTCCGGGAATCGGACGCTATCAAGGAACCCCATGGTGCCATTTGCGACTCCCTTTCTTCTACGAATGTTCTGAGTGATCTGGATAGGCATCCCACGTATCAAATCCAAGTAGGGCGCCATTCGTCCGAACCTTGTGTCGGGGAGACCCATAATATGCTTGATGTCTTCGGCGTTGAGGTTGTTGAGAGCGCCTTTGAAGTTGGCAATGACGCGAATTGGATGCTCCCCGGGTGGGAGAAAGGAGGCCGTGCGTGCGATAAAGTGACCGTTGATCGCTGTTCTTGTGGCATTGTCGGGGGTGACGAACACAGTGTCGACTGTGTGGGGCGTTCCAGCACCTGTATCACTCTCCACTTCTTGGTCTACGACACGCGAGTTGATCATGGCGGTGAATTCAGGCGTCCACTCACCATATCGGGCTTTTGAGCACCCTGCCCCCCAAGCAGGGTCTTCCTTGAATCGGACGGAATCCCGAAGGACCACCACTTTATCGAAGCGTCTCCATAACTCAAACCCTTCGAGATCGGTCAGCGACGCGGTCACCTTCTTCATCGGGTCTGTGAAGAGGGGATCAGCTCCAACTGGAGGGAGTTGCAGGAAATCTCCCACCAGAATGATATGGATTCCCCCGAAAGGAACGGACGCAACCCGTTTGGCCTTTCGAAGAAGACGATCCAACCGTAGCAACTGGTCCTTGGACATCATGGAGACCTCGTCAATGATTAGGCAGTCGACAGCTTGGACAGCAGCGTGGCTTCCAACCCTCCTCAATGACATTTGAAAGGATGCCAACGTTCGGCCACCAATCAGGCTTGCTGCTTTCCCAGTCAGCGCAGTGACTACTAAAGCGTCTGGGTGGCACCAACTTCGACACAGCTCTTGAATAGCTCCAATCACGCGACTCTTCCCGGTACCACCTTCGCCTCCAAGAAACATTAGGAGCTGACGGTTGCTGAGCTCCTCGTCACTAATGAGGGATTTTGCCTCCTGTGAGTCGGTGGGTGTCGGCCTCCAGCGCCGTAGTAGGTGTGTTGCAGCCAACGCAAAGCCTCCGTGCTGTAGCTTGTTCAAGGTGAAGTGACGTGATATCTCAGCGATTCCGCAGTACATAGGGACCACGGGAGGGGAAGTGGACGGAAGGACTTGCTGCCACTGGAGTTGGTCAGGTTGTAGTGAGTGATCGATGATCTCATTGACTGTTGTATCGCGTGCGATCCCTTCTCTTGGAATCGCGGTATCATCGTAGCTTGCGTCATCTTGCGTCGAATCGCTTCGAGAGTCCTCTACCCACTTCTTCAGGTCTGCTACGGACATTCCCTCAATTGAAGTCACCGTGGATTCACGAGTATGCACTTCAGCAACTTGTTGAGCCATCTCACCAACAAGACAATGTTCATCAAACTCGGCCAACACGTCTTGGATACGAGGCAAGTACGTGGATGGGGTGGGGAAAAACTGGAGGGGCTGATCGGCCCTGGGAGAATCCAACTCTTCGTAACAGAGAGACAAGATGTTGGTATCATCCTTGGAGCCGTCAACCTCGTCGCCCATGTCTTCACTCCCGTATCCATCATCAGACGAATCACATTCAGATGAAGAGTCTTCTGTGATGTCACCATCGTCGTCTACAGCAGCCTCACCCTCCGAATCACGCCCCGCGTGGAAGTCGTGCATATTTGTGAGGATCGACTTGACGAACGCACTGCAACTTGGCTTCCATGTACAAAACGCAGCGTACCAAGGTTGTTCGATGCTCGCGTGAGAACCGAGCAAGTCGCGAATGGATCGAAATGGCTTGAATAGAACAAGTGCCATCTTAGCATACCTCTCTCGTTCGTCGCCGTCCATATCTTCTTTCAGGCGGGGTAGTCGAGGGCCACTGATAACCGGCACAAACTCTGTTCGCCGAAATGCAACGCAATGCGAAGCCGAGAGAGGGTGAAGATCACTGAAGCGATGAGTTGCTGAAGTTGTTCCGCTGATTGGACGACGATAACATCGCATCGTGTACTCGTAGAGGCTTGACGCCTCAGTGTCGAGCGGTCGATAAATGTAGTCGTCGAGATGAGATGTTGACGTGTAGACCGACTCTTGGTTCGATGCACTCTGAACCAACGTGCACGTGTAGTCACCACTGCTTTCCAACTGCCGCAAAATATCCGGCAATGGCAACCTCACGCAATTGGCGCTAGAGTAACAGCACGAGCCACGTAGGAGGTAAAGCGCTGCCAATGGACCTGCGATCTCTTGCTTGTTCGTAAACGTGTACACCATGCTTGTAACCCGTCTTCGTCGAACATCCACCAAGCTTGGCGGCGTGTCTCCCAAGGCTTCAAGCTCCTCCCGGGCTTGCCGTCGCTGAAAGCTTGCCAGTGCCACGGCTGTTGAACTGTCGATCTGTCGCTGGGACTTCGTGACGTACTTGCAGCAGTAGTATATCCGATTGACAGCATCCTTTCCACCGAACAGAACTTGTATGTCGTGATTGCACTTGAACGCTTCCATGATGGTTGCGTTGTAGCCGTTGATATACTCATGACCGACCGAGCGAGGTGTGGTGACCGATGCTCCAGATAGACTCACTTCTTCTGCACGCTTGCGGGGGAACCCATAACGGCACGACGATGAACTTGATGTCGCTCGACTCTTTTTGAAGCAGCTACCTGTGTGCGACCACGAATGAATATTGAACTTTGCAACGAGACTGGTGAGCATGAAGGCGCGATGCATAGCGGACATTCGTGTCAGGTCGAGAGACGGAGGCATCATCTCAATCATCCGTGACATGGTGTCAAAGTGGACGGCGTCATCACCGGCTCGCCGGTACGGCAGCTGCGGTGCATCATCCATTTCGAGTAACCAACGCGCGACAGCATCGGTCTCGCTTGCTTGTAATGATGCTTGAAAGATCTCACGCTCACGCACAACTCGACTAGCCTCTGCGGACGATGATCTTGCTTTCAATTCCTTGAGCACTCTTTGCTTCTTTTCATCCTCGCCCATTGGTTCCAGTGGCGGCGGCCAATGTGGGGGACGATGCTGGAGGAGGAGCTGACGAATCAAGTGCTGGGCACTGGATTTCAATCCACAGGAGCCGCACTCAACAAGAAGCGGCTCCACATACGCTTCCGTGCTTCGCTTGTGGCACTGTCTTCGCGCTTTTGACGGAATAGGCAACGGAAGAAACCCACCCCGTGCGTTACACTTGATGCAACATGCATCGTCAACGGAGAGAGGAAGATCATTTGTAACGATGCTTCTTGTGTACTCTTCAAGCCCGCGTTCGTATGCATCGCCATGGGCTTCAACTTTGTCCTCGAAATCTTGGCTATTGATTGGAGCACCATGAAGCCAGATCAAGAAGTGGATGTGTAAGGTTCCACGGCCCTGTGTCTCTACCATTCCGAAGTACGCCTTCGTCCGACCGAAGCGACCGCCTTCTTCCTTCGAGACTTGAGTGTTTGGATCAATACCGAGAACGTGCGAAATGAATGCATCCACGGTTCGAATGAACAGCCGGGCAGAGGCGCAGTCGTCGCTGAGCGCGGCTTTCTTCATGGCCGCCGCCGATGGAATGCGTGCCTCCAAGGCGTCGAACAAGGTATCGACTGACAGGATGCCGGCATAATGAGCCATTGCATAGGAGTTGTCGGTGTTTGGAGTCAACGTCACGAACAGCGAAGGCTGACCAAATCGGGTTTGATAGCCGAATGCCTCCTGCCGACACTGACGTCGCTCTGCGCTGCTACCCCAGACAGACACCGAAGCAAGTTCGACCGACTTGACAAAGCGTGCAGCATTTGGGTTGACGTCGTCACGTGGCCGTTCCCCCCGCTGCCTGCGCTCGTTGTTGATAAGCACCGCCGCTAGATCTTCTTGTGAGAGCGTTTCGTATCCTTGAAACAGCGATCCGTTTCGCTTGCACTTCACAGATGTCAACATGTACATGTTCTGAAGCGAAAGACGGGCGAAGGCCGTCATCATGAACGTCGGGTCTTGCGCAAACCGTCGTGAGCTGAGCATAGCGTAATATCGCACGCAGTCGCGTTTGGAAACATGTACGCGCCTTGGTTCATCTGGGTGACCTCTCCCGAACGGAAAGAGATGCGGGTACATTTTCGCTTCGATATGCATCGCGCTTGCATACCTGGATGAGTGGTTCACTTGTAGCCGTGGTGCCTTTGTCGGTTCGTGTGCGTTCAAATCAACCACGCGTTGGACGAACGACACGTCCGGCACCACTTCCTGGGGAGAAAGTAGGATGTTTCGCTCAATAACGTCGACTTCACTCTCGCCTTCAATTCCCGTTGCATCATCGGTGAGCGAGCTCTGCTCGTCATCTATAGCCGCGCTCGTGTCCGCATCCTCGTGCACGATACATACGCGATCACAGAGGGAGTCGTCCGTGTCGAGAGCTTCAAGCCGGGTGTTGCTGACTTCGACACCATCATAGAATGGGTTGTTGGATACGTAGAACTTCAACAGCTCCTGCACAACTCGCCCGCGCGCTCGGTGAAGTTTGCGGATTGTATCAGTCTGCGTTTCCGTCAGCGGTCCTGCTAGTACAATGCTGTACGGCCCATCGCGGTCCACTCGACGCGGTAACAATGCAGCTGGCGGACCGGGGGTTGCGTCGAAAACCATGCAGTGCGAACGAATTGCACGATGCCGCCCTCCTCTCATAACTCTCGTCTGCGCGACGACCGTGACGAGTTGCGTCATTATTGTCTCGATCCACGTCGCCACTGCAAGATGCTCCGGAAGCCGGCCAATGAAGAATCCATTCGCGATTGCGAATTTTGGCGGATGCGTGGAATCCTTGGACAAGCTATCGTGACACGTATCGCACACCGTGAGCTCAACTCCAAGTGGCATCGCTCGGACACCCTTGGGGGACAACAATAGCTGCGCGAGCGACGCGTGCATGTGTTCACACGAGTACTGAGCAGCTAAAGCTTCCGGAAGATTGGGTGGAGCAATCAATCGCTCTAGAATTGAAGAGAACACGGGGCAGTCGTCGTTGACGAGGTGCGTTGTCTTCCGAAGTACCAGGCGATCACACACGGCACACACGCATTCATCAAGTCCGTCTGCACCAAGAGCGTCCTGAAGTCGACTTTGAATCTTCGTGATCGTATCATCGAGCGTCGCAGTCAACATCGAATCCACGACAGACGCGGGCTGTCGAATGGTCTGACGACGCTGACGGTTGTACTCGCTGAGGCCAGCAAGACGTCGCTGCCGTTGATCAGGCGTTTCTTCTCGTCGCTGGCGCTTCACGTATTCCCGCTGTGAAGTTAGCCGGTCGTCTCGATGATCTGGAGTTTCTTCAACACCGACGTTTGCTTGATCACCGAACGCGCTGGGAACACTCCCACGCCTGCGACATCGATTATATGTTTGTTGCGTCGCAAGCCGAGCGTTGTACTGTTCGTCGCTCTCTCTCACAGTGCTCTCTCCGGTACTTGGGCTGATACCTTCGTGCGGTCGGTTAGCCAGCACGCCAATGTCTTCCCCATCGTTGGCAGCCGCAAGTCTTGGCGACATGGGAACATGTACCTTCTGGGTTGTAATGACTTGAGAATGGGCTGTGTCGGTCCTCGTCGAGATTGCTTTGCGCCGCCGCTGTTTATTGTACTCACGTTGACGCGCCAATCGGTGCTCTCTCTGCAGAGGCGTCTCCCGCCGAGAACGTTGACTCGGTACAGCAACATCGACGTCGCCGCCCGCGATGTTGTCGCCATCGACCCCCGCCAGTGCATGACCTTCATGTGGCTGTTGCAAACGTCGCCGCTGTTTATTGTACTCACGCTGACGCGCCAATCGGTGCTCTCGCTGCAATGGAGTCTCTTGCCGCGCCTCTCGACCCGGCACATCAAGGGCGCTAACACCGCCTATGATGTCGCCACCATCCACCCCTGCCGGTGCATGACCTTCTTGTGGCTGTTGCGACGTGCGTCGCCGTCGGTTGTTGTACTCACGCTGACGCGCCAATCGGTGCTCTCGCTGCAGAGGCGTCTCACGCCGCGCCTTTCGACCCGGCACAGCAGCGACGCCAACACCTCCACCTACGATGTCGTATCCGTCGACCCCAGTCGGCGCATGACCTTCTTGTGACTGTTGTGATATGACCGCCATGGTCCTCTCACACCCAGCCTCAGACGGTTCAGCGCCGCGTGGCTCCCCAACGACATCTCCCACGGCAGAGGTGTTGACGTCTCGCTGCCTCTCCCGGTGACTCAACATCTTACCCCGATCGTACTCGACTTGTGCTTGTGCCGGCGAATTGGGAAATGACGCCGAAGGCATGAATCCAGTATGGCACCATCAGACCCGTCTAACCGCAAAACAGCATAGCCTCAAAGACTCGAATTAGCCATAGTAATCCGTCATCTTGACCTGGCAAACCTGATATGCAAACCTGATATGCAGTATGCAAACCGGCACTTCGTCACGAACCCGCAATTCTGTCTTCATCGTCTTCGACGCGTTCGACCCCTTGCACCGACTACGCCGTCTTCGCCTTCTTGGACTCCTTGCGTTTCCCCGCACTCGTACGCTTCACTCCCGCGCGCTCTTCAGACGTCCCTTCCGCACTGACTGGAGCACGAGTGAACCCCGCCAATCCCTTTAGTTTCGCCTGCTCCACGCCGATAGATGCCACCTTCGTCAAGTCTTGGTGTCCCGGTTGCATAACACAACGGCGGATCCACAACACCTCCGACACGACCATGTCATCGAATGCCTTCAAGAGCCCGTTGTCAGTGACAGTCATCTCCCCCCATTCGTCGACTTCCAGCACCCACACATGGCCCCTGCGCATCCTGTCCATCGTCGCCACCATGTAGACACTACGTCCGCGATTCTCGGCTATAGAGAGAGGGATCGCTTCTTTCGGATCCTTGAATTCCGATCGGTACCAGTTGACCGCCCACTTGTCACAGTCGATCTCCAACCCAGCAGCCACGAACGCCTTCATCACATTCACCGACGATCGAGCCACAACACCACGAGCCTTCTTGAAATCCTTCTCTTCCAGTTTCGCCGCTGCGGCACCCACATCGAACTGTGGCAATTTGAGGAGGTCGATGACTGCACGCACCGCAAGAAAAAAGCAGCGCTTCTCGGCTTCTTCACCAAGCTCGATTGCAATCTGGTTTGACTTCAACCAAGCCGCCAACGACTTTGGTGGGACCTTGTTTGGGCGAACACGACCTTCGATATCATCCTTGTAGTGGTCGATGAGTTTCATCCACTCTTCGTGGCCCTCAAGATTCTCCTTCGGCTCCCAGGAATAGCGATCTTCTCCCTCAAACTCCGCCCACTTCACCTTGTAGTAGACGACACCATCCTCGGTCTTGCGATCCACCAGGCGTTCCAAGACCTCATTCGTCCACTCTGGCACCGTCGAATCCTCGCGATGTGGCTTCATTCGACGGGTACGAGTAAGCCCTCGCCAATCCGCTGCCTTGAACGCCTCGATAGCATGCCGAGCGGCCGCGCGAAGTGGGCGAGAACCGGTCCACACATAGCCTGCCACATTCTCGTCCGTAGGCACGTCCGCGTTCTTGGACTCATCCTCTGCCTCCGCCGCACGTCGACGCATGGCCTTCAGAAGCTCCTCCTTGCGGTTCTTCTCCTCCTCCGTGTCTTCTTCTTCATCATCACATGTTCCTTCTTCACCGGGGACGACACCAACAAACTCCACCTCGCCATCATCTTCATCTTGTTCCACTTGATCGTCGTCACTCTCATCATCTTCCTCGACGACGCGCTTGATGCGCTTGCGGCGCGAGCGCCGCTCATCTTCATCCGCAGACGAATCAAGGCCGGCCAACACCATCTCATTCTGATTATGGATAGCCTTCGACATCTTGCTCTTGGGTTTTGTCACAGGAGGTTCACTGGCTACAGCTTTAGCAAGCACCTTCTGCGCCTCCGCAGCGGCAAGCTTGGCCGCCTGTTCACGGTCGAGACCGAGCTTCTGTATCTCGGCCACACGTTCTCCACTCACGACTCCGCGTTCGATCAAGTCCTCCAGGGATGGCCTTGAAGGCGCCTCTTGCGCAACCGCACTCGGGGCGTCCCCCGAAGCCGCCAGCACAGTTGGGGTCGCTGTCTTCTCCCCCGTTGGCGCCGTGGACACGCTCACGTCAACTGCACGAGGAGTGTCACTTGCGGCGCCCTCTGGGCCATCGCCAGAGGAGACATCGGCGACGGCCACGGCGGTGTCATCGGCAGCAGCACCTGTCGTGCCCACGTCGGCGTCTCCGTCAGCGCCCGCGGACACTGGACCGTCCGACTGTTGTGAGCGCACCGCCATGGTACCCTCACACCCAGTCTCAAGTGACCCAGCTCCGCGTGGCTCCCCGACGGTAGCGCCTGCAGCAGGCGCGCTCTCGATCACCGTTGGGACCTGTTCGCTGGACATCGTACTTAAGCGGCTGTTGAAGGTTGTCGACTTGCTCCCGAGCCGGCAAATTGAAGAATGACGCGCAAAGTACGAATCCCGCAGGATCTAGTCCCCCCCGTGTCCCATGAGTGATGGTTCCTTGTACCACAGATTTGGTACGAGACAGTTGAGAAAATTCCCAGGATTCACCCGCCCATCCACCTTTCAGACGAGACAGTTTGCCTCATCTATGTTCCAGAATGTTCTTGGAATGTGCTAAAGCTGGAGAAGTGCTTATGTTGCATTGTTTTCTTAAGTTGTTTTCTTAAGTTGCTAGTGCGCTTCAATCACTCAATCAAACATTCAGGAATTCGCCCCCTTCATTTTTCTTTGAAAAACGAAAACGATTTTCTTTGAAAAACGAAAACGAATTTTTCTGTCGAGTGTCTCATCGGCTGAGTTCACCCAGGGGGACGCTGCAGTGGATTTAAATGATTTGGGTCGAGATCCCATCTCTTCAATCTCCGGACTATGGCGTCCGACTCGTGACGGCTCTGACGCATTTCCCAACAAGCACAAAAGGACAATGGTGGTCCGCACCATCGCTCTTCTGTTCGTGGCAGCCGTGCTTGCTGTCAGCCACGTGACAGCCACGGCGCAATCTGTCCACCTTCACGTCCGCGCCAGCGATTCGTTTCAAAAAGAGCCACAGCGTTCTGTATCACCTGGCAAGCCCTATATCAACGATGCTTTGGACACGACAACGGAACTCGCCAGGCTCTTGCAGCTGCCCATTGACACGGTACGTTCGCTTGGAAACGTCCGTCAGCTTCGCTTCGTTCTCATTTTGCAGCTCGTTGTTGTAGATTACGACACTACGGGACAAGCTCAAGCGTGAGGGCAAAGACATCCAAGACATCAAAGACGAGTTGCTGGCTTCGTTCGCCGTCCGTCCGCCAACGAGCACCCCTGATCGACCAGGCCTCAAACTCCGCACGGAAAACGTCACAGCCTACTCACCAGTCGTCATGGTACCTTGATTCACGGCCGCAGGGCTGGAGCTTTGGGACGGAAGCGAGTGCGGTCGCGCGTACTTTCGCCAGCGCATGTGGGGAACCACGCGCATGCTCCAGCAGTTCATGCTCAACCAAAAGTGCTGGCTCGAACACGTCACGCTCAACCGCTCGACCGACCTGGATCCCGACGGCATCAAGTTGCGCGCGGCGACCGGCTTAGAAGCAGCCGACTACGTCATTGGCGGCTACTGGGTCTGGGGAAAACTGATCGAGAACCTCGCCGACATTGGCTACGACACCAACAACATGTACATGGCGCCGTACGACTGGCGCCTCGCACCGTCGCTCATGGAAGTTCGGGATCAGTACTTTACGCGCCTTCGCCACATGATCGAAATGGCAAAAGCCGCAAGCGGCGGTCGTAAGGTCGTCGTGATTGCGCACTCGTACGCGACGCAGGTCATGTTGTACTTTATGAAGTGGGTTGAGAGCGACCGCGGGGGCCGCGCAGGGACGCAGTGGGTCGACGACCACATTGATTCGTTTGTCAACATTGCTGGGCCGACGCTCGGG
>JAADWR010000281.1:0-12327 GCA_023336345.1 Pythium inflatum | reverse complement strand
TCTGGACGGACACGCACCAGTCGACAGCAGACGAGGCAGGGGTGTGTAAGCATGTTCAACGTCACAGTGTGTGCGTCTAACGTGCGATCTGGTTTGCAACGTCACGCGTCAAAGGTTGACTTTGCTGTTGCGATGGTGCTCTATGGAATTACAAGAGCCTGCTCTGCACTGACGCGGCCTCCATTAGCCTACAGTGGCCAGCAGCCGTACGCTCGCACCACGACGAGATATATCTCTTTCCGGACACACTTGGTGCAGACCAGTGGAGGCAGCTGCCTCGTGTCTTGTACCACGGAACGCAAGACAGAAAGGACCCTTGCCTGTATTCAGATCTTCACGTACGTACGTGGTAAGATAACTCCATGCGTCAGACGACTGCCCCTGCCGAAAATACGCTAATGATGCTAACGGTGCTGTCGCTTGAGATACAGTGGTGATGGCTGACTCGCAATGGCGCCAGTACTGAAGAGTACAGTGTCTAACCTCCTCTCCATCGCTCCATAGAGTCGCTTGCTGCTCACAAACTGGACGTTTGTCTATCCAAGGGTCGATACGTGACGCGCACAAACCACAGACGGGTTCAGTCCTCAGTTGCAGCCACAGGCACATTCAGACCAATCCTAACTCCTTTTGTTTACCAAAACGAGCGTGTCAGTCCTCGTTCTCACGTAGACCGATTACGAGGTCGCGTCAGCTTAGGTTGGCAGCCGTTCCAAGGTCATACTTTGTACCATTGGATGTGATGACAAAACAGCCACCGCGAGGTCATGCGTATATGAGGATCTTCCAGTGGTATACTGTGCTACTAACGTGGCTAATTGGTGAGCAGCATCAACTACCGATGGATCCAATGCCCACCGTGGCCTTTCACCATGAGGGAGTGTGTTGACTGCCCTCGGCGAATGTGCGCGTTTTTAGGAGGTGTATGTGACTTGTGACAAGAGCTAGATTCAAACCACGTCTGAAACGACGTGCTGGTTCTAGCATTCGCCGGATTTACCGCGCCATAGAGCGAAGGTTCTTGTCACGTTCGTGCTATTTGCAACAAACATGGCTACATTTCTGGTCACTAGATTTTGGGATCGTCATTGCAGACGAGGCAGCGGTGTGCGGACATCGGTAGAAAGGGGAACAGGACTGGGGCGTGTTGCGAGCAACACGAAGCACCGTACACTACTTGATGCCGACTCTGTGCTTTGGACTGGAATCATAGCTCGAGAGCGATCAAGGGATGCCCGTGGCTAGATACACGACCTACACCCCTGTAGCTATTGCTTTTGGATGTGCAGCGAAGAGCATTGACACGATGAAAAGCCAGCAGGCTCAAAGATTCAATGACGACACAAGTGGTACGATGTTGCTGTTCGATCGAGAGGCACTGAGACTGTACCAGTGCTGTACACCACTCGACCGTAATCGTGCGCCGTAAGCCGCTTGTGATGACTGACCACTTGTGTCCTTTTTGCAGGTGATCGAGGCAAACGGAGCGAGAGGGGAGCATAGACAACCATTGTTTGCGGATTGTTCTTTGTCACCTGGCTATGCACACATATCTGGAGATATGGGTACAGTCTCAGCTGATGACTCGCTGTGAAAACTACCGTCCCGTTCGAAGACATCCGTAATTTACCGTGCAAGTGTTGCCTGCAAACAAGCTACAATGGGACCACGGTACGAGCTGAGGAGTTGCGACCAGATGGTCCACATTGTCATCCGTCTCGGCTCAGATGAGATCTGTGTCGGTGCTTGCGATGTCTTTGAGGTTGGTGCTCCACAGAAATTCACCCACCAAGCTCTTCTGGATTATGGTGCCCTGTCGCTCTCCTCATCAACACACGGCTTCTGAAGCGGACGATTACGATCGAAAGAAGCGCCCTGTCGCTTCAGCATTTTGTGCCCAACGCTGGATTGCCGCCTGACGCCCGATTGTATGTCTCTGGCCATAATTTCGGTCGAAATCTACGTATGTAGGCCAAACCAGAACGTTCTGTCATCTCTGTGGGATCAAGCGTCACGTTCTGATCAGCACGTCTGAACTCTTGCGGCTCTGATGTAGCCCATTTCACCTACCAGCTTCAAGATCCGTTCCTGTGGTATCTATTGTCTCAAAACCATGATTTGATTATTCTTCCACTATCTAGGTCTCTTCTTCCACAGCGTCGTTCGAGACAGCGCGGAACAAGCGTGCACGCTCGAGTTCACGCTGCAACAGGCGCTCGTACTTTTCTTTGTGAGCACGCGCTGATTCCAAATCCGCTCGCTCTCGCTGGAGCTGCAATTGTTCTTGCACGAGAGCGCAGTAGGATTGGCGTAGCACGGCCAATGGATCCACTGAAGGTTCCTGATTGGTGGGTGTGGCTGTGAGCGAGCGACGGAGCTCGCTCTGGAGGTGCCGCTCTTCCCGTTGCAGCTGAGCGATGGAATTCCGCCAGCTTTGCCGGAGCCGTGCCATCGACTCACGGTGTTTCCGGCGCTTGGCCATGCCGTGGTCTTCAGTGGGACTCGTGCTCCGGCTACTGCTGCTTGCGTCGTTAAAGTCGTCGGCTGTTGGCTGGGGGAGCGTTGGGTCCAAAAGGTGGAGCACGCAGTCATCAAGGTGCTGCTGAGCCGCGAGACTCGAGTCAATGAGGCTGCAGCAGCAGAGCGACGTGTCGATGGGCGGCAAATCTTCACACATTGCGTGCTTGGGGATGTCACTGTACAAGGGAGCGGAGAACGCCATGATCACTATGAGCTTGAGGGATCGAGGCAACTTGAAGAGTGATTGGGGAATGAGGTATCGCGTCGGATACCAAAAGACCCCTCTTCCCTCATGCCGAAGCCGTGGCCTTGCACTGTCCAGCACACGATTTTCATGGCGAGAGCAACTGCAACGGCAGGGGATCAACTGGACCCTTTACGCATAGACGAGGCTGCTCCGAATCTTTCTACGACACGATGGCGTGTTGCGCGTGCTGAGGCGACATTCTGACCACCAGCTCACTGACCATCACTCGGACGCATGGCTGCATGAGGTGAGCAACACCCTAGGGCTCTGGAAAGGACAGGAGCCCTGTCACCTGTGCATGTGGTCCGTGGGCGTCAGCGTCTAGAACGCCAGGCACGAGAAAACGTAACCTCTACAGTGATCAATTGGGTCCAGGGGTTGGTTATCGGATACATTAATTAACATTGGACTCGATGGGTTCCTTGGTGTTCTTGGCGCTGTCCTTGCGCTGGTTCCCTGCGCCATGGACTTTTGACGCAACAGTGGCTCGTCTGCCCATGGGGCGTTCGATTGATTTAGGTACAGAGGACAGAACCTAGCCATGATACTGCTGAACTGAAGCGATCACAATCGCAAGCGTAGCACGCCCGGTCAGTCTGTTCTTATCGTGACGAGCGAGTCCAGGTATTATGGTGTGATCAGTCCGATAGACGCGGCGGCCATTCACCGCAATCAGAACATTCCGCACATCTTTGAAGCTTCGGGGATCCTGCTTTCACCAGAATAAGCGCCTATGCGTGTGATCTTGCCCTCTCCCACCACGACCGATTATGCTGGAGCGACTCGGCAGGTGTGATAACGCAACGTTTGGATCCAACCAATAAATCCAGGGCGTCTGTGTTGCTCAACGTTTGCCTCCCTCGATCTCCTATATGCGCTTGTGCGCGTACCGTGTGTTCACCAGCCCAGCGAATCACGGTGAACGTGATCACGACGATTCTTTCTAGATTTTCTATTGGTTCTGACGTGGGGCCTTCAGAATAGACTCGAATTGTGGGGAACGCATATTCGAGTTTCCTTGTCTCTCACCAAGTCTCCATGGACGTTCATATCGTCGTTGCTTCCATCGCCTATAGGTCGACAGTATCAAGGCTCGCAAGCTCTCCTATGTGTGACGAATTGGGGAATGATATTTTCCAAGGTGTAGGATAAGCCAATATTCGATATTGGTGTTCTGTCGACTCATAGGAACGTCTCATCCAAGCGCACCCTGCTCGAATGGCTTTCCCATCCAATTGAGCTCCTCAGTGCCCGCTCACTTGTACCAGTAGACCCACTCATGAATCCTAACCAACACTCTGATGCGACACCACGGATGAGACAGTCACCGGATGAGATGGCTACACTAATGCACATGTCACAAGCCACAAGATCACTCAGCCCTTGTCGCTGATGCCAATCCATTCTGTCCCAACAAGGGTCCATTCGTCGCTTTTACGTCTTCCAGAACCAATAGAGTCGGCTGATTATCCACAATAGGTACAAGTATTCACCAGTCAACAGTCCAAACGCCATCACACACTGTAATACAACACTCTTCCTTGTTACACTCACACATGAAACATGCGCACTTTCTCCAGCTCCCGTTGGGCTAGTCGATGAAACTTGTCGTCCCGCGCGCGCATCGCAAGGAGCTGCTCCTGTTCATCCCGCAGATCGAGCTGTTCACTTACGAGCTCACTATAAGCGAGACGCAGCTTCGCCAGTGGAGACTGCGCTGGCTCCACTTGCCTCGAGGCGATTGCGAACCGTAGTTCTTGCTCAAGTTGTCGCTCCTGTGCTTGGAGCGCCGCAACGGAAGCCCGCAGATTGTGTCGAAGCCGAGCGACACACTCGCGATGTCGGCGTTTCCGCTCGACCTCCTTGGCGTCGCTGTCTTCGCTCATGTCGCTCGGCTTGTGGAGGACACCAACCACACAGTCGTCAAGGTGTTGATAGTACCAGAACGGTTCCGTGGTTCCACGGCAGCAGCAAAACGTCGACGCATCTAGCAGTGATGACGCCACAATCTCTTCTGCCAGGTCTCCGAGGTCAAAAGCGAGCAGCGGCGAGGTCGCCATGACATTGAGCGAATCGGGACTTGGCGAGGGCATGCTCATGGCGCGTCGAAATGGCTTGTGAGGGTTCCATTGGTCGTACCCTCGATCGCCGTGTGGCTCTGGTGTCCAGTCGCTGGCGTGGCGAGTGGGGAGGCCCATAACAGCGACCGTTGTTCTCCATTGGAAACCACCGCTTTCATTCCGGTGTCGCCAACGCCTTGCGTGTCTTGGGTCTCGCGCACCGAGGAAACCCGACACATCGTTTGATGACGTGACATCTTTTCGATAAGTCAAATGAACCCAAATCGAGCTTTCCGGAAATGGGTTCAAATTCTTCGCGTCTGATTGGACCGTAGGAACACGCCAAGTCGACGCTTGCGGCGTCACGTCCTGGAGCTTCGTAGAATCTCACACTGTGATTGGACTGATGTTGAGTAGGTACTGCGTATTGCACTGGATCGCTGCGTTTCTATGGAAAAATCCAAGCAGAACTCGTGTGACGAGGCGAGAGATCCAACACTGTCATATTCGATACACCTTGTTTAGCAACATCAGCGCCTCCCACTTATTGACTACATTCACACTCTATAATATATTGACCTCTTTTTCCGAATATATATTAACCATTTCGCTGATCTCGGAGATGGACTGCCGTTTTCACTCGGTGTCGTGATCGCATAGAGTAGGTACAGCACCTCATCCCGTCGCTTTCCACAGCGTAAAACATGTCTCGCTAGGACCATCAATCGTAGGGGAACTCTTGCGCAAACGTGGGAGGGATGGCGCTTGCAATCCTCTGTCAAAGGAGCTAATCTGTTGTGCCAGGAAGCAAGAGTTCTGGGCCATTTGTTTGGGCCATTGAGCGAGTCTGTTCATTCATCTAGAGCTATTCTATGCTGTCTTCTACTTTTAGGACGATCGTTTTGCTGTGGACTGTGTATGGCAACGTCGATGTCGTGTTTGCGGGTCTTCGTTCGTCACAGCTGCGTAAAAACCGTGCGCGCTTTCTCGATCTCTCGCTGCACGAGACGCGCGTATCGCTCGCGCACGTGTTGCGTCGATTCGAGTTTACTTCGCTCGTCGCGGAGCTCGAGCTGCTCGCGCACGAGCTCCAAATACGTCAATCGGAGCGTCTCGGTACCAAGTGCAGACTCGGGGGCTCCGCTGGAGGAAGCGGATGCGACGGTCTCACGGAGCGTTTGTTCGAGTTCTTGTTCTTCGATCTTGAGGGCCATGATCGACGAGCGCATCTTTTGGCGGAGGCGCGCGACCGTCTCGCGGTGCTTGCGGCGCTGCACAGCGTCGGGCGTCTCGGGCTTGTCGACATTCGTCTCTTGGTTTAGAAGGCGGAGCTCGCAGTCCTCTGTGTGCTCCTCCATCGAGAGCGTCGAGTCGAGCAGGTGACAGCAGCAAAACGGAGAACTGTCGTGTGTCGTCAAGAAGCCCAGGAACTCCTTCTCAAGGTCCTCGAGGCTCACGGACGACGAGGATGAGGGCGAGGAAACCGTTGCCATGATGAGTAGTAAGCACGTTGTTGATGAAGCAAATGAGATTGTGAGCAGCGTGGAGATCGAGCAAGGTGCCCCTCATCGTTGCGTTCCTCTGGTGTTGACGTCGACAAGGAATCCACGGCCGGTAGGTTCGAGCCTTCGAGAATGGATTCCATGTCGATCAGGAGTATGCTGGATCTCCAGTGAGCCGGTCTTGCAAGCGACATTAGTGTGAACGACACCGTGTGGCTTGATCAGCTGAGATATGCACGTGAAAAGATCCATTTGATCATCATTCCTTCAGTGACATGTGCGCTGCTTGGCTTGGAAAATGGGTACAGTCTCACGACTATCATTCTTTCGAAGATTTGTTGACTGTACAGTGTGTGGGATCGAATGCGAGCGTCGCCTAAGGTCATCGCTGCGATCGATCTCCGTCATGAAGCTGCTCAAACCGTGTCATGGGATCACAAAAGTTTTGGGGCAACCGTACACATCACGACTGTCGGGATGACAGTCTTAACGTCCCATCAGTTCGCTTGGCCGTGTATCTAACGCAAGTGATTCCGAGTCACACTACTCCGCTTCTAGGATCTCAAAAGAGGAACCGTACTCATGTAGTAGTCGTTCAGTGCGAATTCTTTACCGTGTGACTTGATCTGCCTTCGCGTCAGTTGTTGAATGCGAGCAAGCGAGGCGGCATCACCAAGTTCTCCCATCGCAGGAGCTGCGCGCCGAGTTCGATCATAAAATACTGCGCCTGCTCGTCGCTGATGCACAGGCAGACATTGCCAAAGTCAATTTCAAATGTCGTGTCGTCGATTTGGACAAACGAAATGAATGCCGTGCCGTCAGTGATCCAGAAAATGTCGTCGCGAGGTATGGTCTCACGAAGGAGCTTGTGGCGCGGCGTGTCGAGGGCGAGCATCAGAACCGTCGACCGCTTGCACGTGTTTCCAGCTTCGTTTGTATACGAGTCGTCGACGCGCGAGAGCAAGTGGAGATACCGGACGTTCGTACTCCCTGTCGGGTCGGGGGCATTGCGCAGCGACACTTGGTCCGATTCAAACGTCTGGAGCGTGTGGTTCACGAATGTCGTCCGCTGGATCTGTCTATACTTTTCCGACGACGTCAAACAATCGAACGCAAAGTCGGCAAGTCGTTGCATCGTTGCGAGCGCCTCACCGTGCGGCGCGTCTACGCGCTTGATGAACCGTACGCGCGAGATCATCGGTCCGTCGCTTCCGTCTTGTGCATACGTTCGCTCCAACGACCGCTGCGCGAGCCAGCCAAAGCACTGCACTTGTCGCACGCCCAGTTCGCCGCGATCGAACGCGTCTTGGAGCACGCGCACTTTGCGGTAGCCATCGCACGTCGCGTCGTCGCACTCTTTCTTCGTGAACG
Source organism: Pythium inflatum (assembly GCA_023336345.1). Taxonomy (NCBI): domain Eukaryota; phylum Oomycota; class Peronosporomycetes; order Pythiales; family Pythiaceae; genus Pythium; species Pythium inflatum. The sequence continues at coordinate 4,627 of JAADWR010000281.1, read as the reverse complement.
GCTCAAAGTAGAACGGCGGCTCGTGCGGCTGAAAGTATACAAAGAAACCCCGGAGCTCGTCCGGTGAATTCATTGGCTCGGGCTCGGGATCATTGACGACGTGTAGTAGCCCGAGCTCATAGTGGAGCAACAGCTTGAGCTTGGCAAAGTGCTCAAGCGCCTCGCGCAGCAGCGCGTTCTCGGCGCGTTGGACTTCGGCTTCGTCCACGAGGTTGGCGTAGATCTCTTGGAATCTTGTTCGCCGCTGCTCGGGGGTGGGCGCTTCGTCGTCTGTCGAAGTGAGACCGAGCGGACAGCCGCTGAGCAAGATCGCGCGCCGGACCGCGAGACGCTCAGCGAGCTGGGCTTCAAGCTGCTTGTGCAGCGTCTTCATGCCGGCGAGCGACTGCTTCTTGCGCTGGCGAAATGCGACCATGTGGTCGCGATGGTACTCGCGTTTGGCCGCGATGTCGTCGTCGTTCGCAGCGTCTAAGATCCATCCGCGATCGACGAGCGCTGGCGTGTGAGACGCTGGCGTGGCCTCGCGCGGCGCCGCTTTCTTTCGCGTCGCAGTGCGACCATGGTCGCGCGGCATTGCGGTCGGAGACGCTGGGGACTCAATCGGAGGTGTGTGGAGGAAAGACCAAGAGCATGCGCTGCTCGAACGGCAGAAACTCAAAGCGCAAAGATCGGGCACGTTCCTTGGCTCTTGGGGCATCATCCCGAAACCGCCATGGCTAGCACCACAGACGGCAAATCAGACTTGTCAGTGTAGCCAATGGGACCGTTCGATTGGCACAGTGGTGACTGGAAAAGTGCCTTGTGAACCACCAAACACTGAAAGAGTGATGGTCAGATCCGAGAATCTCGTCCCTTTTGGCGTGGAGCTCTTCCACGGATATCGACGGCGTGCCACTCTCTCGGTTGCCAAAGCGTCTTCCTTGGCCGCCCTCTCTCCATCCCTGGCAATGCCAAATGTGGCGTCGTGACCGAGAGCACTTTGTCGATCGTTCTGCTGGTTCGTGGCGATGAACAAGCGGCGGGCTGCACGTTGGTTGCCAGTGTGCTTGTAATCGAGTGCACGTCCGTGGGTCTTTGCGTTGTCGTCTGCGGCCCGTAGGCTACGGGATTTCGCAGCGACAACACGGAAGGAGCAGAACCCAGACGAGCAGTTGTGGCCAACCATGGCGTGCGTCAATACAACACTGGGACACTGACGTTGCTTGCCTTGTCGAGCTACATGCTCTCCGGCTGGGACGCGGCATTTGTGAAAAGTCCGGTCGAGAACTTGGACCACTTTCTCACCAGCAGCAATGCAAGCACAGTGGGTGTCGGACGCCGACGTAGTGGTGAGCACCGACGAAGAAGACCACTCTCCTTCATCCGATGCCGATGTCGTCCAAGCACCAACCCTCGTCACGCGAGGCGCTCGCCGGCGACAGGGTCCATACGTGCGGCGTGGCGATCGTCGCAACCGCGAGCGAGTAGTTTCGATCATCAAGCTCGTTCGAGAAGTCGAAGAGCTACGCCGTCGACGAGAAGAGCTTGCGATGCTACAAGCGGCGCGTTTGCTGGACACAGGGCGGCAAGACCATATCTCGTCACGAGCGTACTCGAGTACTACGACACATTTAGCAACGGCTACTCGGCACCAAGAATTCACCACATCTTCCAGTACTTCCACACCGACGTCGACCATGAGCTTTTCGAGAACGGAACAACGGGGCTTGGCGTCGATGCGCGGATTGAACAGTGGCGGCGGTACACGAAGCTCTTTCCGTCCATCTCGATTGGAGTTCGTGCGACAACATTTCCGTACCTCGTAGATCTAGTCGACGCGCACGCTGTGACCGATGCCACCACGACAACATGCCTGATTGCAGCGCAAGGCTGCATGGGCGACGTGATTTCGCGCGACGCGATCGCCGCAGTCCTCCCGCAGGTTCTTCACCGAGAAGACTTGGTTAGTAAACTGTTGAGGAAGCATCTCGACTGTCCTATCGGTCTCCACTTTCACTTTAACAGTGCCGGATGAGTGATTCGAATGGACTTGGACACGGATTTCTTCCAGGGCTTCCACAGCATCGACTCGGGCGGCATCATGGAACTCGCGCAGATCATGGAGCGTGCCCATATTGGCGAGAACAGACGACTTCCTGATTCCCCCTTGAACATTGCGTAATGAAGAATTCAACTCAACTTCCCTGTAATCTTGGTGGTATAAAATCATCTCGAAGAAATCGCTGGATAGAATCCTTGTTCGCGACGTTTTGCGACGAGGTTCACTCACATCAACCTCGTCTCCCACCACGCGTTGGAATTCTTTTGGATCGCGCTGCAATCGGGAGGTTCATTTGACCACAGGAAGCTTCGAGTTGTCGCCATAGAATGCTGCGTGGCCCGCCAGACTTGCCGCCGATTGAAGACACCGAGGACTCGGACATTGAATCGATTCGTTCCGTGACAAGCGAGTCCACAGCTTCACAATCCAGCTCGGGGCGCCAAGACACGACGATCGACACTGATGAGGAAGACGTGACGTCCGATTCGGAAACCGATCGACCACGGCCACGGCCACGCCGTGTCGGGGCAAGGATTGGCCATCGTATGCAACTCTACCCGCTGCGCCGCGAGCGTGTTGCACGTCTTCAAGGCAGACCGCAGGTGGACACAACCTCTCCGATACAAGTTCTCCAGCTTGCGAACGAGGTCGAAGCACTGCGGCGTCGTCGCGACGAGATGATGGCTCTACACGTGTCGCGCTTCCTCAACTCGGGCCGCCGCGACTTCTTGGTGACGACCGCGCTCGAGTACTACGACACGTTTAGCGACGGCTTCCTTCAGCAACGTATTCCGGGTATCCTTCAGTACGTGAACTCGAGGATCGATCAGAACAACTTTACCTACGGCGCCAGCGCGTTGAGCATGGACGCGTGGATCGAGCAGTGGCACCGCTACATGCGCATGTTTCCGTCGATTGCGATTCGCGTTCGTGCGACAAACGTAACGCATCTTCTTGATCCGCTCATGGTCTCGGACCCGTTGGCGACGACGTGCATGGTCGAAGCCCGTGGCACGATGACAGGAGTGATTTCGCGCCAAGCGATCGACACATTGCTGCCGCACTTGCGCCACCGCGAAGACTTGGTCCACAAACTCTTGGGCAAGCCGCTAAACTGCCCGATCACACTGCGATTTTACTTCAATGGCGCTGGCCGCATCATCCGTCTTGACTCCGACGCCGACTTTTTCCAAGCATTCAACAATTTGGCCAACGTCGGTCTCTTTGAGGTTGTGCACATGATGGAGCATGCAACGATCCGCGATTCGAGCCTTGTGCCAGAAGTCGTCGAGTGTCTTGACAACGGCGAGGGCAATACGTCTCCGTGAAACGTGGGTGCTTCTCGTTCAACTGGAGCTACCCATGCACTTGTCTTTTCTCGTCTGCTGGAAAACTTTATCCTTGCACACTTTCTCGCAACGAACGCACGTCCGCTTGGACGCAATGCAGCTTCTTCGATAGTAAGCGATGACGACCACGCGTCTTTCTAGTCCACACGAACTGTTCTTGTAGCTCCATCCAAGACTTGGCCGAACCCACCGAACGTGCTGAGCGATGACTGATGGACAACTGCGTTGACTCATTTTCCGCCAGACGATCTGCATCGCGTGTCGAGAAATACGAGCGGCGTGACGAGGAGTGGTCTTGTCTTCCACGCAGACTTCACGACCTTCGGTCGACGGCGCCAGTTTCGAACGGCTCGTCGGTCAGCAGAAAACTTCGCTCGTTCCTGCTGGACAAAGTCGTTTGTGAGGCATACTGATGCTGCACAAAGTTCAGCATCCATTGGTCAGAAATCACTCCATGCCCTCAATATCAACCAATGGATGTCGTCTTTCTCGAGCATTCCTCATGCGACCCTGGCTTCGAACACACACGAGCGACCCTTCTTCCGCCGAGACCATCAAGAAACACAGACCCGCAATGGATTTCGGTTCGTCCGATGACGACGACGCGCGCTCCGGCTCAGGCCGCGGACCTCCTTCGCTCAAGCGACCGCGCGTTGAGACGGATGAAGAAGACGTGTCGTCGGCGTCGTCGACAGGATCGTCGGTTTCTTCGTCGGACTCGGAGATGGACGATCGCCAAGCGTTGGCGCCGCGGCATCCGCACGCGATGGCAGCGAGACGACGCGGTCGACCAGTGCGCCGAGGAATCAGCATCGGTCGCGCGCGGGCAGACGACTTTGTGATGACCATGCGGCTCATGAGCGAAGTGGAGGCGCTGCGCCGGCAGCGCGACGAGCTCATGTCGCTCCACTACACGCGCGTGCTCAATACAGGGAGTCGCGACGCTATCGTGAACACGACGATCGAGTACTTTGATAAGTTTCGCGACGGCTTTTGTGGTCCACGCTTGCCCGAGATGATCCGTTTCTTCAATACCCGCCTGGACCGTGACGTTTTCGCGTACGGAGGCGGCAATCTCGGGGTCGACACGTGGATAGAGCAGTGGCGTCGGTATACCCGCATCTTCAAATCACTCTCGATGCGACTGCAGTCGATGAACGTGATTGATCTCGCGGACTCGACACCTTCGATGCGCACACTTGACAACGATCCGACTGCAGCGACACATATCATCACG
>JAADWR010000280.1:0-12374 GCA_023336345.1 Pythium inflatum | reverse complement strand
TTTCGTTTCGAGATTGCTCCGCGACCACGCAGTGCCCATGAACCCAAGACGGCTCAAATGAAAGGATGTGCTCTACTCTACGCCATGGTACGCTGTGCGAATGAGATTTCCCTCAAAGACTATGACTCGTGACCGTATTTATGTTCAATTTTAGGCTGGCGTGCTGTTCGATACCCCGCACACCACTGTTTCGACCCTTGCGAGGTCGGTCACGACCGCCCGACAACACCCCGAATATCGTCACGAAGAGCGAAAGCGTGAAGTTCACGCTCATGATCCTCTCCCAACGACCAAGAGTTGGAACGTCACAGCCAGTACACCACAATTTTCAAATCGGAGCCAATAGTTTGCCGCCGGCGTCCGATGCCGTGGTCGCCGCAGCCATCGCCGCTGCCCTCAACAGCAAGACGCGCAGGACGAGCGTTGCACCACTGCCCATTGGGCCTTCGACCAAGGCGAATGGCGGCACGTCTCCCACGGCCGCGACCCCACACAACAAGGCGTTGACACACACACATGGGTGCGTCCGCACAGCAATGTTGTATCCAATGACTCGACGCCTAATGACTACTTGTTGGATTTCAGCACCCGCGTTGGAATTGGGTTGTTCGTTGATGAACCTTTCGTTGTTGGACACGACGGTGCTAAAGGCGACGAACCTGATCATGGAGGACTCGTCGTCCCGTCTCGAGCTGCTTTTAGCCGTGATCGCAGCGCTGCGTGCAGCCGCCACTGGTTGCGACAACAACAATACCAACAACAACGCTTCCAACAACTGACGACTCCGGAAATCCGCCCGCGCCCACAACACCGGAGCCAACAACGCCAACACCCACCAACGACTCCGTAACTGGGCGCCACTTTGTGCGACAACAACAATACCAACAACAACGCTTACAACACCAATCGATCGGGCGACAAGACTCGATGGCGCCTGCGCTGTTGCAGCCGCCGACGAGTCTCCACGCGCCGTCTCGACGAGCGGCATCTCGACGCCACCAACGCACCCGCCGCAACCGCAGCCGCCGTAGTAGCAGCGCTTGTGCGACTGCTCCAGCGCATTGCTCCGTCGTCCGTTGCTCGCTTCGGCGCTCGTGTGTCCAGACCCCCGTGTATGAGATCAACTGGAGCAACTCGAGTGCTGTGCCCATCAACAACGGTATGTGACTGAATGCATTGTAGCGAATGTCGAAACTAATGCTTACTTTCCTACGTTGTGTTTAGTGCTGAGCCAACCTGTTTTGGACGACCAAGCTGCTGCTTTTGGCGCTTGTTCACGAACGTCTCTCTTGGGATCGTGATGCCTTCGACTGCAAGCCCTAGGTGTACGCGAGCCGCAATCAAGTGAACGCAATAGGCAAAGTTCAGCCAAGTGCGACAAGAACAGTGACCCTCGCGGATGCGAACAGTCCAGCCGCGGGCTGGCTGATCTGCCACCTCAACCGCATTCGCTTCCTCCTCTTCGATCTGTTTGCTGGTCTGCGACGAACGTTTTTTGGCGGAAGGTAGTTTTGCCGCGAAGGAGTTCCCGCGCTGGTGAACAACCAGTACTTGGTCATCGGCGTCGCGCTCGAGCAGAAAGTGGATGGACGTTGGAGGAGGATCCGACACCGTGAGCGCGTCGGCTTTCACGAGCTCCTTGTATCTGCGGATCATTTTCGCCGATGGGCGTGGATCAATGACAAACGGCATCTCCCGCACTGAACGATGATACGCGCAGCTCATTAGGAGTTGAAGGAGGCAATTAAGCGTCACTACAAGATGGCCGGAGTACTCCCGTTTGATGTCCGCATTGAACATCTCAAGCGGATTGTTGGTTTTTGCATATCCAGGTGGTGATGTGTGGCACTGCCAATCAGCGAAGCGCCCAGACAACCACTGGTCTTCAATGTCGGCAGCTGCGTCCTTACACCCTTCAGCGGCATTCCAGGCAAGTAGAGCTGTTGATTTTCTCTCTTCGAAGTCGGACCGCTCGCGAGTAGAATATACGGTAAATGTGCCGGTAAATGAGTCGCTTGTTTTCGTCCGACATTTTCAAACACTTGGTTCGTACGTTCTTCATGACGTGGAACCAGCACATATTGAAAGCGGGGGGCACGGAATTCATGGTGACGGCCTCACAAGCGTTACGCTCTGCTTGATCGGCGTCGGCCATGAACATCTTGAGTTGTGCGACTTTTCCGTGGTCGCCTGGAGGGCTTTCTGCACCTGACCCGCTTTCGTGTCGGACGTTAAAAAGAAGGCGATGGGATGGAATTGCCTTGCTCGATCGGACACACCGATAACAATGACTGGATAACCGAACGAGCTGAGCTTGTATGTCGCATCAATATGGAGGGGGTACACACTAGCCCATCGAAGTCTTCGAATTAGTTTCTTTGTGGTGGTACCGATCAATAATGGGTTATCACTTGAACCGCGGCCAAGAAGCACAGTGCCGTGTTCGTCGACCCCAAACCCAAATAGAAAAGCAACGAGCTCGTCCAAGTCGGCCATGTACGGGTGGCTTGTTGCCATGCCGATCATCCCGTCAAGAAAGTTGTTGTCTCCCAGTTGGTTGATCTTAAAACGGTAGGAAAGCGACTGAACTTTACCAAGGAGACCGTCGACATTGGTGAGCTTGAAACGTTCAATCAACGCATTGAGGACTTGTCCAGGCTTGAACTTTTGTGCCGTTTTTTCACGCACAAAGCGCTTCATCTGCAGGTTGAGCTGCCCGTCTTTCGGTGACACAGCTGCATCCAGATGGAAGCCGAGCTCCGAAATGGTGCTCATCAGCGTCTGCTGGCATGTTAGCACTTGTAGAAACCAATCGCACGGACCGCAGCCGAATTGGGCAAGAACTTTGCAGCTCAGAGTCGAGTTGCATTTAAAGGTGAGGTACCGCATATCGTGCTGATCGATGTTGGGCGTGCAAACTGTACATGGCTCGAGCTGACTTTTCACGACAAGTCGGCTCTTTTGGCAATCCAAGAAGACCTCAACGTCTTCTTCCCTCGGACACACCAAGACCTGTCGCCACGGGTACTCGAAGGGCATCGCAGCTTGCTTGTGGGGGAGATGGTTTGTTGCGGTCGAGGAGATGCCGCTATGGCGCAGAGCCAAACGCAACAGCCATTTCGCGTTCAGCTCCGGCAAGAACGTTGCCTATATTTACCGTAACCTTGCCTATATTTACCGGAAATTGAAGCTGGCCAATCGCAGCATCGGAATCGTCGGGACTTACCATTATATCCAATGAACACCCAGGATTGCCTGCTTTGCCCTTCCCCGTGTCAAGAGCAGGGCCTTTTCCTGTAGATGGACAGCGTTTTCTGTAGATGCGACCATCTTCCTGTGGTATTGCTGTACTTTTTGTAGTTTCGCTCGTTTTTCCTGTAGATTGGTGGTTGTCTCCTATTTCAACCAGCCACGGACGGCTGTGGGATTACACCTGTTGGGATTTTCCACAGAACTTCGCGTCGCACTGACTATTCGCTTCTCTTCACTCTCACTGAGTCACAAGAATGGACAGTGTGGCCCAATCATTTGGTTGAGTGACGGTGAAATTTCCTCCTAATGACGAAGTGATGGGGCGCGACACTGGCTGGTTGCATGGGCAGTAGGGCTGTCCAAAGAAGAACCTCGTTCAGAATGTTCATTTTGACCCATATGCGCGAGCGCAAACCCTAGCCAAAACCTAAACAGAGTAAATATACCCTACCCTATACCCGGCCCCTGGAACCCTAAAGTTATGTCCCGTATAACCCTAAACCTGGGCAGTCCGTCTTCACAGTGATTTGATATTATACCAAACCAGAACTCCATAAGTGCAATTTCACAAGTGCAGTTCAGTTCAGCATGCAATATCATTTGACCACTTTTGCATCTCCACATACCTTGTTTTGGACACTGCAATCTCTACGTACTTTGTCAGTGCGGAAAACGGCGTCGACGCGTTCCCCCCTGCTTTTCTTGCTTGTTCCAGTCGCGATGACGGACGCGCGGCGCGGCCCCGAGCCGAAATCCATGCGCAAGGACGCCGACATGAAGCGTCTCGCCAAGTTCTACGCCGTGGACCGACCCCCGCGCAAGCGCTTGCGCACGCTGCTCGATTTCATAAAAAACCCGAGCGGCGGCCCTGGCGCCGACGGATCGATCGCAGGGACCGTCCAGCAGCTCTTGTCGGGTGCGCCCAAGGACGCTGGGAATGCCGCCGACAACATCGCGATCTTGACCGAGTTTTGGAGCGACATGACCAATCCGTCGATGCTGTTTGACGTGCTGAGCGACTGTGTGACCGAGCTCGAAACGCTTTATATCCCACAGGAGCACGCGTTTCGTCGGCGCAAAAAGACACTTGAGGCCGAAGACTGGAATGAAGTCTTTGAAGGACTCGAGGTGCTCGTGCGCAACAACATTGCGTTGATCCACGAAGGCTGGAAGAGTCACGGCTTCACATTGCTCTTCGCCAAGCTGCTCAAGCGCGACAACCACGCGCTCATCAAAAAGTATGCGTTCCGGTGCCTCGCGTTGTATGCAGACGCGACGCGCAATACCCAACAGTTGGCGACGTTGGCGGCTGCGACAGGTGGCGGGCTTGCGGGCGCTTTGCTTTCGACGGACGGCGATAGCGGCACGGAAGACGAGGAGAACATTCGCGCGACGGCGAGTACGTCGGCGGGGCGACGTAGCACGTTGCATCTCGAGTTGCTTCGAGAGAGCGTCGACTTTTCTCCATACGGCGGCGGAAGTATTGTCTTGCCCGACAAGTTTATCAACCAAGGCGTTCACGTCGAAGGTTGGATTCGGTCCGTGCCAACACAAGCGGAAGAACCCGTCGATATGCTCAAGTTTATCATGGACTTGAGCCTCGAACGTGAAGATCCCAGGATCCTATCGAACCCAAAAGTCAATCAAAAGGCGCGTGGCGATCGATTTGAGTACTGGGCTGAACTCATCATGCGATTCTACATGCCTTTACTCTTCCCGAAAGTGTGCATCAAGGTCAAGCTCAAGGAAGAAAGCGACAACACGGGGTTCTTCCATCATTGCCCAGGAAGTTTTCAGCGCGTGGTAGCAAGATGGATCTACAAGCTCCGGTCGAAGCCCGAGTGCATGGAGGCGTTGTGGGCCAAGCGAGAATTTTATGAGGTGATCATGGAGACGGTCCGCCAGCGCTTCGCATACCGTGACAACGAGCTGGTGCTTGATGCCATCAAGTTTTACTCCGGCATTTGTACTGGGAGCCAATACGTTCCACTGGGCATGCAGAGCCAGATCCATGAGACTTCTCGAGCCATGATTTCTCATGTCTCGCAGTTGTTCCATCCGTCCGTTCAACTGGATGACCCGAAAATCCTTCTCAACTGTATCGAGCTTTTGGAGCTCGTCTCCCAGCGGCAGCTCGACGACTACACTGCGACATATCTCCGCAAATTTGTAATCTCCACATTGGACAACAGTGCGACGCTACGTGAACCAGCAAACGCCGCAATTTTGAGCGCCATGGTCTCGGTTATTCTGCATGTATGGATGCATGCTGCAGTCTTGTCGAAAGGAAGTGGGCAACAAGTGTGGCTCGAACTCACAGTCGCAATCCGTCGTTGGCTCGTTAATCCGAACGACGCAAAGGTGATCGGTCTCGAGGTCATCAACTGCTGGAAGCGTGAGTTGCGTCTCACGAGCTGTCTCCTCATGAGCGTCATGGATGAAGGCCAGTCTATTCTCAAGATTACGAACGACGGAGGGGCTATTGTACCTCTCAGTGCCTCCGACGCTGCCAACAAAGGAACAACTGCGAAAGAAGCCAGTGCAAAACCCGGGTACCTTCAAGCTGCTGCGACTTTTCTCATGAACAGTGTTCAGGACGTCGCGGATGCCACAGTATTACTCGATCGTGTTCTCCACTTGATACCGCCGCCGACTGTGAGCTCCTTGGCTCCATTCCTACATCTGAACCTCCTCGAAGGCTTCCTTCAACTCATTCAGCTTTGGATTGATTCCGCCATATGCTCCCAGCGTGCAACTCCGACGGCACTTCACAAGATCAGCCCGTCCACGATTATCGCTCTCTTTGGCGAGTGGTTCCTACCTGTTTGTGAGCTCGAGAACCCTGAGTACCAGAACTCACGGTGCGTTGCCATCGTGATTCTCTGCAAATTGTGCACGGTGCGATGCTCAAACCCGCTTACGCGTGGTCACCTCACGGTACTTTCGCGCGTCTTGTACAAGGGCATTAACTCGCCCTCTGGTGTGGTTGTTTCAACTGTTCTCCAGCGAGCTGCCTCGATTTTCACGCTCAATCTCGAAGGAATGAACGTACTCGTTCCTGCTTTCCTGTATGCAGTCGATCAAATCATCATCCAAAATATTTGGGATCGTGCCGAGCAATCCAAAGTCAAATCCTCCGAGTGGAATCGCGAGCTCAATGCTGCTCTCGACGTTGTGTTCTCTATACTCGCGCTCCCGAAACGGTATCGAGGCCAAGATTTTGTCAACTGGCAACGTAAGCTTGCAAGAACACTGACTACGGGCGATCACTATGATCGATTGCGCGAGCTCATGGAAGAAGTACCCGACCGTGATGAGCGATTCCACACTATTGCTGGCCGTGTCCTAGTCCGCATTGCTGGATTGCCATTTACAGACATTGCTACGATTAAGAAGCGTGCACTGTGGGGCCTTTACGGTCTCGTGGTAACCCACCTGTCCCCCGACACGTCCGAGCTGATCGAGCGTTCTGAACTCGCCGAATGGATTATGAAGATCGTGAACGTCTGCTACGCTCTCGACTTCTCGATTTCTATGACAGCTCTATCGATCCTTCAAGATCTCGCCGACTTTCACGCTAGCATTGATGCTGTCGATCCTCGACTTGTCGCCCGGATTGTCATGACGTTGGCTGTTTTTGCACAACAGCAAGTCGAAGAAGCATCGATTGAGGTCCAAGCGGCTGTTGAAGCCATGAATACGGCTGGAAATGGCACTGGACCTTCGAGCAACCCGTCGTCGTTGTTTGGTGGAGATAATTCAAGTCTTGAAAGAGGATCGACTCGCCCTGGATCGCTTCGTGGAAGCGACCTAGAGGCGGATGCACACAAGATCAAGACATCTCTCAAACCTACGTCAGGGCCCCCAAGTACTCCAAACCTCGAGCAACATCTCACGACGAGCACGAAAGATCGTGATATTCCGGCGTTGAAGCTGATTGTACAGAAGACGGGGGCAATATTTGAATGTCTGCGCTTTTGGGTGATGCATCGTCCAGAAGTTTTGCAAGATGATCACGTAAAGAAGATCCTGTTCAGCTCGATCGAAGCGGCGCTGGTTGGGACTATCCCTGATGGAGAATGGCAAAGAGAAGTGGAGAGAGCGCGTGCTCAGGCCCGCCGGATGTCCATGCCGTTGCTGTTCCTTGGGCTCCAGATGCGTGCTTCGTTGGACAATGAAGCGAGCCAAGCGTGGCTCAAGTGCTTTGAAGAGACTTCGATGGCCGCTGAAGGACTTGTGATGCACTTGCTGCATCACATCAACGGCTTTCCATCGCCGGCGGGCGTTGATCAGATGATTTCCGACTGTTCTGACCTGCGTGAAGGTGAAGGGTCAGTGTACTCGATTGAGCAAACTCAAGATGCGACCGGCCCGGTATCGTTAAGTTTCGTGTACATGGATTCGATGATATTCACCGTCATCGGAAGCATCGACTCACCTTGTGCACGCTTCATCGCTCGCGACATGACGGGTTTGTTTACGTGGGAGATGACACCGGCGATTGCAACGACAACACCAGAAGCAGTGCGACAGTCGAGGCGAGCTCTCACTGCGGGGGGCAGAGGTGCTGAAGAGCGCGAACTGCTTGTCGTTGGAGATGGTGGCAACGAGCGTGGTCTTGAGCGCTCGCGCTTCCACCGAGCCACAGCAACTGTGCGCGTTGAAACTAAACCGGCTTTTAGTGAGACTGCGAAAGCTGGGAATGCGTTGTGCCAAGTATGTGGTGGCGAAAAGCCTCGACCAGTCAACGACGCGAACTCCAACAACGACGATACCGCGGGAGCAAAGCTCGAGCTTATCCAAGTTCCTCGGTCTCGTGAAGAAGCCATCTTGACGAGCAGTGTGTGCATTTCGAAGGGAAATTATGTTTTCCATGAAGAAGGTGATGCTGCGACTGCTGCGAATGGAGTGGCAAACGGTGGTGACAAGAAGAAACCAGCTTCGCGTGGATCGGGCGATGCAGACAAAATGCCGTTGAGTGGTGGAAACAAAGATGAGCGCCAAGAGAGACTGGAGCGAGTGGCAAAACAGCACGAAGAACGAAACAACACAGCTGCAATTGTTGTCCCGCCACCCTCGTCGTTGAAGCCGCTTGTGAAGACTTGTGATTGCCAGCGGCGGAAGAGTTCGCGTGGCACCGTGTCCGTTTGCGGCCTGTTTGACATGGACGAGCGGGAACCAAACATTGGTAACCTCGACGAAGAACGCTGTTTGCTGGACCTCGTGCTCGACAGTATTCCGATGGTCTTCCGAGATTGCGGAGGTGACACGACTGACAAGACGATCCTTGGTGGCCGCTACGCCATGAATCGGTACAACCTGATGGATATGGATCACAGTACTGATCCGCTCGTGAATGACTCGTCGGAAATCGCGGGCTTTTCGTTCCTTCAACGCTTAATCCATGACGAAGAGTGCTATGCGCAGCTGAAGGCTTTTATGTTGAAAGAAGGAGGAACAGAAGGGAAAGAGCTCGTTGAGTTTTGCGACGTTGTGAAGAAGTTTGAGAGACTGAGCATCCCGAGCGAACGCCTGGGGCAAGCTTGCACCATATTCTGGGAGTTTTTGTCAAGCGAAGGTGGTCGTCAAATCAAGTTCCCGTCGTATGTTGGCTCACAAGTCCAAGACCAGATCCAGATCTCCCAGAAAGCACTCAAACTCGGCCATGTCGAGCGGTGGAGTTTGCCAGGCACTTTGTTCCAGTCAGCGTTGAGTCACCTCGAGAGTGTTTACTTCGAGAACTCGGGACTTCTTGACCGCTTCGTGGCGTCTCTGGATTCAGTCCCATCTGGAGATGGCAAGAGCACACCCGCGAATGGTGGCCAAAGCGGGGCTTCCGCCATCCCCCCGCAGCTCGCTCTGTTCGACAGCTTCTCGATCATGGATCTCAATGCCCGCATCTCGCACTTGGCGCTCACGTACCGCAGTGCTGAAAAGCAGCTCTCAGCCGCTCCTATGCGAGAGACTAGCGTGCGCTTACCCGAAGACCACCTCTCCACCCGAGTAGGTCCACTTGACGTGTGTCGGCTGTTTTTGGCACAGGCTGGCTTGGCTCCTGCCGCGACCAGCGACCTCCAGATGCGGCGACGAATCAAGCTGCTGGAGAATGGGGCAAAGCTTGAGCGATCGCTCAAACACCTCGATGACAACCCGACGCGAGAGACGATGAAAATTGGCGTAATTTACGTCGGTGCAAAGCAGCGAACGCAGCAAGACATTCTCAAGAATGAAAGCGGCAGCGCAGCGTACGATCGCTTCCTCGCGCAGCTTGGATGGGAAGTGGATTTGTTGAGCCACCGCGGATTCACTGGCCGTCTTGACTGTAATCCCAAGAGTCTCGCGAATGGAAGGAAGTCGCTGTATTACGCGAACGCGCATAGCGAAGTGATGTACCACGTCGTGACGATGATGCCAACGCGCGCGGCGGATCCGCAGCAGATTGAGAAGAAGCGTCACGTTGGGAACGACTATGTCCACATTGTGTGGAACGACAACGACGCTCAAGAGTACGACTCGGCCACGATCACCAGCCACTTTAACGACGTTCAAGTGGTCATTCATCCGCTTCGACGGAGCCAGCGTGGTCTATACTTGGTCAAAGTGCACTCCAAGGACAAGGTGCCGCCTTTCGGACCCATTCAATCGGGCATGGTCATCCACGAAGACGATCTCGCACCGCTTGTGCGCCAAACGGCAATGAACGCGAATCGTGTGTGTCGTTCACAGGTGCGAAGCGATGTTTTCGTACTAACCGGGGAAGATGCTGACTCTCCGAACCTGCTTATTTTATAGACGACAGTATATGTTCGGCCGTACCCAACGCGCAAGAAGCTCTTGGACGAAATCGTCGAGCGCTACGCGACCGAGTACCAAGAGAGTCAGCTTCTGACGATGCTGTTCTCGAACGGATCCAGTGCCTCATCAGGCGCGTCAGCAGCCACCCCAGCGAGCATGGTCGGGCTGAGTGGCAATGTTTAGAGGCCTCAGCTTTTTTGCATTTCATGCGTAGGTATTTGTGTACGAGAACCCCATTCCGTCCTCGTGACGTTGATTCACTCTGCTCAGTTGGTCGCGCAGCAGCGCAATCTCTCCTTGCATCTCGTCCGTGAGCTGCGCCCACTTGCGCATTTCGTGCGTACTGACTTCTGTGAGCTCTTGGAGATCCGACTCGATCGTCGCTTTTTGCCGGCGCAACATCGTGCGTTCTTGTAAGAGCTGATAAATGACCTGGTCTTTGATGCGCAGCGTCTTGTGGAGCTGCTCGACCGTGACGTGGTTGCCGTTCAAGGGATTGGCTGGTCTCGGCTCGTTTGTGCCTGCTTCCGTTTTGTCTGGTGATGATGGACTCGGCGGCCGCGTCTCTTTTCGAGGCGACAGGCTCTGTGCCTCCCGTCGGTCTCGGTGCGAGTCACGTGGAGCCAATGGGAACCCATAAACCTTCATCGCCAACGCACATGCATCGGCCAGCATGTGCGGCGCGACCTTTAGAAACGTCTTCATGTCCTCCACACTCGCGTCGAGGCCTACACCATATCCGTTTACGAACTATCCAACGGTGAATGGCGTTTGTGTATCGTACCTGTACGCAGTTGGCGCCGCGTGACACGCACGATTTCATCGAGGCGCTCGAGATCGCTCTCGAGCGCGTCGTAGCGATCCAATCGTTGGTTATCGCCCCAATGCGATCGGTGTGTTGCGCCGCGCTCGAACGATCGAGGTGACATTCGCCACAGATCGCTCTCGCGCTCGTCTCGTTCCACTGACGCGTCTCGTAAACGCGTCATCTACAACACCAAACAGCACCTTGTTTGTGATGCCAGATGCACACAACAAAGACCAGACCGTCTTACCTCGCTTCGGATCCGCTCGCGCTGCGACAGGAGCTCCTCCTTGCAGATCTTACGCAGCTCCCAGAGCGACGCTTGGTACTCCGCACGCGCTGACGTCGCCATTGGATCTTGCATTGCAGTTACTTGTGGCGCGTCTTGAGTCGGCAGCACCGTACGGGGTCTATCACTGTCCACTGACGCTGAACTGTAGCTGAGATCGTCGACAAAGCTCTGCAACTGCAATCGAAAGTCGCCAAAAAACACCGCAAACTTTTCGAGCGTGAGCGCGCCCGCGTGGTCTCTGTCGTACCGCTCAAACAACTGACCGGCTTCAAACTCCGAGTTCTTGTCCGAGCGCTCGTACCCGAGCGGAATGCCACGCGAGTCGGTCAGTGACAGCGGCGGACGACGCGTCGCCGCGCCGGGATGGCCTGCGCGCGGGAGGTGCGCATAGTCGCGCAGCAGCTGCAGAAAGTCGCTCCGCAGCATCACGCCCGTGCGCGCGCGGTCGTACCGACGAAAGAGCTGCACGGCGTCGGGGTCGAGCGGCGCGACTGGCGCGACCTCGGCTGGCGGCGTCGGCTCGCTCTTCTTCTTGGGCTTGTCGACACTCGCATCGGCCTTTTTCTTCTCCTTGTCCTTGTCGCTCTTCTTCTCCTTGGTCTTGTCCTTGGGCTTCTTCTTGGCGTCGGCCGTCGGCTTCGTCGGCATCGTCGTAGATAATTGCAGGCG
The DNA here is from genome assembly GCA_023336345.1 of Pythium inflatum. Classification (NCBI taxonomy): domain Eukaryota; phylum Oomycota; class Peronosporomycetes; order Pythiales; family Pythiaceae; genus Pythium; species Pythium inflatum. The sequence continues at coordinate 561 of JAADWR010000280.1, read as the reverse complement.
TGTCGTTTCGTGTTCGTGTCCTCAGATGCGTGTGGACCACATCGTCTGATTTATCTCTGACTCTGATTCCTACTGAACCGTTCAAACAGTCGGCAGCGCCGATCCACCAGCTGGCGCTTTTTCCGTGGTTGTGATTGGCTGAAATGCGCACGTGCGCGTCGCTTCTGCCACCTGTCTGACTTGATCCGCTCACCGCGACGCGTTAGTAAAGGCGCTGGACCTTCTGGTGGGTAACAAATCAACGGATCCACAAGCGAACGAAGCGCGATTGCAACGAAGCGCTCTGGCGCCGACACTATTACGACACACGCCGCCGCTTTCTGTAGGGAAATGGCCGGTGCGGTGCGACGGCCACGACGACGACGGCCCCGCGCGGTCGCGGCGCTGCTGCTCACGGCGGCGTGCGCGATCGTGAGCGGTGAGTCCGCCACGATCCCCTTCGGCGTCGCAGGACATGACGACGTCGCGAACGAGCGGTCGGCGAATGCCGCCGTGCAGGCGCCGCGGCTCGACGGGCTTGTTGAGGATCTCAACACGACTAGATCCGTCAGTGATCCGTTT
>JAADWR010000279.1:0-12410 GCA_023336345.1 Pythium inflatum | reverse complement strand
TCATTGTCGCCATCATCCAAGCGCTCCGGTCGCTCGCCGAGCAGGCACGTGAAGAAGGCAGCTTTATGGGCTGCATTGCCGAGTGCTTGCTCGGGTGCCTCCAGTCGATCATGGAGTACATCAACCGCTGGGCCTTTGTCTACGTCGGCATGTATGGCTACAAGTTTACGCAAGCCGGCAAGGCCGTGTTCCAGCTCTTTAACCAGCGCGGCTTTGATGCCATTATCAACGACGACCTCATTGGCAATGTCCTCGGGTTTGCGGCGCTCGCCGTTGGGCTCATTTGCGGCGGCGCCGGCGCGCTCATTGCCAAGTACACGGACGTTGTCGACTTTAACAACGCGATCTGTACGTTCAGCCGGCCTGTACTGTGGTGGAGATGTGGGGACTGACTGTTTTGCTACTTGTAGATTTCCTGATTATCCTCGGCATCTTTGTCGGCGTCGGCGTCGCGATCACACCGCTCTCGGTCATTGACAGCTCGGTTGCGACGATCTTTGTGTGCTTTGCGGAGGACCCCGCGGCCTTTGCGACGTCGCACCCGGACCTCTACCAGCCGCTCGTCGCCGAGTGGCACAACTTGTACCCCGAGATTATGGTCCAAGCCGGCTACTGGCAGTAGGCACAGATCGCGTTGCGCGTAGGCACGACTACTCTGCATATCAAGACCGTCGTTTTCTCACTGGTATTGCTCAGCCGTAGATCACGGCGTCGGTCTCTTCTTTCGTGTCTTTAGGATTCTCATGCCGCCGCGCGTGCTCGCGCTTGACTTGGTCCTGCACGAACGCTGTGATCGCGTCTGCGAATCCATCGAAACGCTGTTGATGCGCTGCATTCTGCTGCGATAACAACCGCTCGGCCCGCGCGACCTGCGTCTCCAACTTGGCGATGGCTTCAAGCTTGGCTTCCAGTACCGAACGGTGGTGGCTCGCGGCCGCGTCGGCCGACGCAGTGAGTTCCCGCAACCGCGCTTCGTATCCGTCCTTTAACCGAACGGTATTCTTGTCCAACTCCTCAATCCGGCGCAGGAGCTGCTGGTTCTTGTCGTTGGCTTTCGTGGTCTCTTGCTGCGCCTCCCGCACGCGGTCATGCGATTGCTGGAGCTCTGCATACTGCCGATCGAGCTCTTGCTGGAGGCTCTGGAGTCGCGCGTCGTTGGCTTGTTGGAGCGAGAGGTTCTCTTGCCGCAGCGTCACGATCGTCGCCAAGTGCTTTTCGACTTCCTTTTCCAGAAACAAGCGGCTCTTTTTGATCTCGTCGACATGGGCTGTGACGGACGCAACAGCCTTGTCGAGTCGCGCTTGGGCCTCGGTCTCGAACTGCCGCGTGAGCTCGTGCACGTGCTTTTCGTGGGCCACGCGCTCGTGCACGACAAGCGTCTGGAGATCGTCGTGTTTCGTGGTCATCGTCGCCAATGAACGCCTGGCGTCTTCGAGCTGCTCAGTCGCGCACTCAATCTGCGAACGCAGTGCCTTCTCCGTCAGCTCAGCCTGGCGCTGGAGCGACGCGACCTCGGCTCTATGACCGGCCTCTTGGCTCTGGCGCTTGCGTTCGTACTCGATCGCAGCGTCGGCCAGTTGTTTCTGGAGCTTTTGGAGCTCGTCCTGTTGCGATCTAGAGGTACAATGTCAGAGACCATGATCAACCGAGACTACAGAACGGACGGTACCTCGCCGACAACTCGAGTCGGTGCACGTCGCTCTCGAGCGTGTACTTGAGCGCTTCGAGCTGCATGAGTTGCTGGGTCTTTTGGTCGTCACTCTTTTGATGGAGCGCTTCGGAGTGGCTCAGCGTGTCCCGCAAGACCGCGGCTTCGCGCTCGAGCGCCGCGCGCGCCGTGCGATACTCTTCAAACTCGACGCGTCGGCGGTTCTCGAGCTCGTCCACGCGCAAACGCGCGTCGTGGGCCGCAGTCTTCGCGTCGACTTCGCGCTGCTGGTACCGGTCGCGGTCCTGCTTGGTGCTTTCGAGCTCCTTGCGCAAGAGCTGGAGCTGCTGCTCGCACTCGGCCACGCGTTCGCTCTGTCATGACAGACCACCATCAACGATCGTCCATCCACGGAAGCGTATGAGACCGTACCAGCTTGGCATTGTGTCGTTTGGCAATCTCGAGATCCGTCTCCAACGCCTCCTTCTCGCTTAGGATCTGGACCAGTAGTTGGTCGTTCTGAGGCGCTCCTTCTGTCGGACTCGACGGCCGCTCGTTGCGTTCTTTCTCTTCGTTGACTGGCTGGCTCTGCCCTTGAATCGATCGGTTCCGCGCGAGCAGCCGCTCAATCTCGTCGGCGTGCTTAAGGCTGCTGTTGTTGCCCGTGATCTCGAGCGTCACGAGCGCGTGGTTGCTCTGGAGCGTCTCGACGAACGCCAACGCGCCCGCGTTCCCGATGTCGTTCCACCGTAAATCCAGTTTCCGGAGCGTGCGGTTCCGACGGAGCGCGGCCGCGAGTGCCTTGGCGCCTTCCGGCCCGACATTGTTGTTGCGGAGATCGAGCTCGACGAGCCGCGTGTCGACTTCGAGCGCCGACGCGAGCGCCGCGACGCCCTCGTCCAAGAGCCCGACGTTGTTCCACTCGAGGCAGATCGAGACGACGCTGTGCTGCGACCGCAAGAGGTCGGCGAGGACCTTGGCGCCGGCGGCTTCGAAGCGGTTGCCGCGGAGATCGAGTTGGATCGGCGTCGTTGCGTGACGCCGCGCGGCCGCGACAATGTCGACGCACTTGTCGTCGCCCAAGTACGCGTTGCTGAAGTCGAGCACGCCGTCGCGCGGCGCGGCGCTGTCCTCGAGCATGATGACACGACCTTTGGCGCGAAGCGATCTTGAAAAGACAGGCGCGCTGCGATTGGCCGAAACCAGACGAGAATTGCAGGCCTTTTCCAAGGTGCCACCTCCAACCTCTCTGCCGCTCGTGCGCTTCACTTGGCACGTTGAACATTGGTTCGACTCATGTGACGGTATCCGGCGTCGAATTTTTGAACCCAATGGTGTGGTCTGGGGCCTCGACACTGTCCGCACCGACAAGGAAGAGACGACGGCAGCCAACGCGACCGCGTCGCCGTCCAACGTCGCGTTCACGCCGATCGCCGAGACCCGCAACGCTGTCCTCATTGCCGTCGGCATGGCCGCGCTCTCGCTCGTGCTCTCGCTCACCATCGCGGTCCTCGTCTCGATCTATGCGCACACGATGATCACGTTCCTCAACTGGGCGGCCGTCGTCATTGCGACCCTAGCGACCGCCGCGGGCATCTACTTTCACAGCGTGTACATTGCGATCGTTAGCGGCTTGTCGGCCGTCGTCAACATCCGCATCGCGACGGCCGCGATCGGCAAGCACTGGTCGACGTTCATCGTCGCTGTCGTCGCGACCATCATGCAGACGATCTGGGTCCTCCTCTGCTTGCTCGTGGTCCTCGGCGTCGCCAAGAACTCGCGCCCCGACGCGAGCACGATCCCCGCGAGCGTCAAGGCCAACGGCGACGTCTGCAAAGACCGCTCCGAGTGCGCGTCGAACGCGTGTCGGTACCGCGCGGGCGACATCATGTGGATCTCGAAGAAGCACTGCGTCGCGACGTTCCCGGGCTTTGAGCACTTGTCGTCGGCCAACTACGTCGAGTACTTTTTCCTCCTCGTGTCGCTCTATTGGGGACTCCAAGTGCTTCACGTCTTACGTTTCCAACACGACAGCCGCCGGCACCGTCGCAGCCTTTTGGTACGGCGCCTGAGTCGCGTTTTACGACCGGCGCGGCGCTCGCTGGGAGCCTCACGACGTCATTTGGCTCGATCTGCTTTGGCGCGCTCGTTGGCACGACGTGCGACGCGCTGCGGCTCCTCGCGGCCCAGTCGCGGTGCGAAGGGAGCGTCCTCGGGTGCCTCGCCGAGTGCATTCTCGACTGCATCGGCGACTTTTTCCAGAACATTAACCACTGGGCCTTGATCTACGTCGCCGTGTACGGCTACAAACTCACGGACGCGGGCAAAGCCGTGCTCGAGCTCTTTTCCCAGCGGCAATTTCTCGAGATTGCCCAAGACAACTACGTGTACGTCGTGCTGTCGATCGCAGCCGTTACGATCGGGCTCATGTGCGGCGGCATCGGTGCGCTCCTCGCGGTCTACACCGACCTCATTACGTTCAACAGCAAACTGTGTCCGTGGGGCGCGTGTCATCTCCCCCAGCGTGCTCCGCAGGCCCCACGACCAGCACACCGTGACAATCTCCTCTGTGGATGCACACCGTGACGTCAGCGCGCGATGGTCGCCTACGGAAGACGCAGTGACGGTCGTGGACGAGGGACGTCCAGTGGCGGCGTTCCGCGCCCACCGGCAAAAGGACCTGGCCACGTCGACACGGGTTCGGATTGATAACCAATGGGTACGTCCCGTTTTTCCATGCGGCCGGCGGCTCACAAAACTGGTGCACTTGTGGGTGGGAGACCGGGTGTGGAAGCCTTCGGCCCGGCGGCTCCGCAGGGCGCTGCGCAGCGCCGGCAAGACCAAAGGGACGGCCGCGAGGAACGCCCGTTTATCCAAATGGGACGAAGACGACACCTCAATCGCGTCCGCCTTGGCGCTGACGGATTGGTCGACGATGCTCAAATGCCCGAGCTTATCGCATCAAGATGCTAAGTTCTGGCACAAACTCCGACTCCACCAAGTCTATTCGTGGTCATCAGGGACGGACAGTGGGGCTTGTCCTGCCACGGGTTGCGAGGCGACCGACCACGGCCACTCCAGCCACATTCTGTGGCGATGCCCTCGAAGCAGGCGCCTCTGGAACGACGTTTTTCGGAAATGGGGCAGCCCGGAGCTCACCGACATGGAGAAGACCACGGCTGTCTTCGGCTGGAAGACCCCACCGACGGATCATGACTGGAGTGCGGTGGTGCGGTTGCAGTCAAGTGCAGCGGCAGACCAAGGAGAGATCCCGGTGCGGGTGGAATACTGGCTTGACCTCCTCTGGCGGCACCTCGTCACGACAGCTGCCCGGCTCTTATGGTCCCAGTACGTGTCGGCGGTATGTGATCAAACGGAAGGACCACCCGTCGCTCTTGGAGCTCTCTTGGACGCCAAATGGACCGCTCGGGTGCACATGCTCCACGAGTGGGCACCGCGGGGCCCCACAGCCCGCATTGACCGCGTCATCCTACGCACAATCGTCGCCAACTTGGCAGCGACTTCCACTGATATACCCAGGGTGGTATTGTCCACCGCACGGTTTCTACTGTTCTTCGACGGTGGGAGCAGGGGAAACCCAGGGCCCGGCGGCTGTGGCTCGATTGTCGTCCGTGTACAAGATCATTTTGCCCTGGAGTGGGTAGCCGTGACCTCGCTCGCGGCCAGAACTACCACCAACAACCTCGCTGAATTCACGGGCCTTTGCGTCGGCCTGGAGGCAGCAGTCACTCACTGTTGGCACCCTCTAACGGTTGTTGGCGACAGCGACATGATCCTGGCGCTCATGCGACGGCGTAAGGCCCCCAAGGCAGCTCGCCTGAAGCCTTTGTTTACACGCGCGCGGCAAGCGGCCGCGTCTTTGCGCATCACGGGATGGCACCACCACTATCGCTCTACCAACAAGATGGCCGACAAGGCAGCCAACATTGCGATGGACCTCCGGTGTAGCATCTCAGCTTTGGCCACACAAACCCGCCCGGAGCTTGTGGCGATAGGCGAGTTCCTCGCCAATGACACAGCTCCGTGGATTGAGCGGCTTCTCCTCTCTCCCCAAGCGCCGGACTGCGCGACCGGGCCGTAGGACGTCGGCTCGGCGGATCGACTCGCTCCCTCACATGGGAGGCTGCACTCTTGTGCGGCTCTCGGCTCGTCTCCCTCCTTCCGTCCCCTTGGAGGATGCCAACGCTTGGGGCGTTGAAGGGTTATCGTGTTCTGCAAAGTAACTAATACACCACACTGACACTGGGGCGCGTGTCATGGGTTTGTACGGCGTCCTTCCTCACGCTGTTGCCCTGTTCGTAGATCTCCTCGCGGTCATGGGCTTTGCATCGGCGGCGGCGTCGCGATCACGCTGCTCTCGGTCCTCACTGCTCCGTCGCGAGTGCTTTGCTGAAGTATGCGACGTGTGGACATGGCTACATTTCGGCAAAGATGCTAATTTGCGAGTGTGTTTACAGGACCCGGCCGCGTTCGCTGCGTCGAATCCTGACCTCTACGAGCTTCTCACGAGCGAGCGGTCCAAGCACCACGAGGCCGCGCTCATCACGGCCGGCTACATCGCCGATAGCCCCTCGCGCCATTGCGCCGAGATCCTGAAGCCAAACTAGCCTGGCCTCCGTGAAGCTAAGCTAAGAGACTAATTAGCCCTGTGTGTTGCGAAAATATGGCTACATTCGGCATGGACAGGCCAGCATGTAGCCAGCTTCCGGAAACACGCCAGCTGCTGGCGCGAGCCTACTGTTGCTGACGCGCTGGATTTCCGGATGTCCAGAGTCGGAAGATTACTGCACCTTTCCATACTGTACAGTACTGCCGCTCTTCTGGCCGCTCGATCCAGCTTGACGAACCCGCGCGTGTCTCTGCCGATGCGTTCCATCCACTTTACTCCAGCTGGTGAGCTCTGGACGCCCATCCAGAAGCTCCAGATCGGCGCACCCGTCACATGGTCCGGTGTCTCCTCGGTCCAGCGCGTGATTTTCGCGGCGTCCCGCCCGCCGACTCTTTCGACCGAAACGCACCACGCGCTGCGTCGCCCACTCGTCGATTCCTCGGCTGCCACGCACGTCCACACGCGCCATCCACATGACGACCACAACGCGACTCGCGACGTCGCACGACGCGCTCACGAACGTCGACGTCGTGACGCGCGGCGCGCCGACGCTCGTGGACAAGCACACGCTCATGACGCGTGACAAGGCGGCCGCCGCCGCCGCGCTCAAAGAGCTCGACGTCCTCCTCACGCTCCAGCCGCTCGCTGCGCGTGGCCACGTCGTTGCGCTCGAGAGCTTTCGTCTCGACAAGGCGACGCAGCGACTGCACATTGTGATGGAGCACTGCGCGCGCGGCGACCTCTTTACTGTCGCGCAGGACGAGAGCCGCTTGGTCCACGCGCAGCTCTTGGCGCCGCACCACGGGCTCACGACCAGCGAACGCGGCGTGCGCCGCATTGCGTTCCAGACGCTCGCAGGGCTGCAGACGCTCCACCACCTCAACCTCGCGCACATGGACGTGTCGCTGGAAAACGTCTTTCTCACGGCGCGCGGCGACGTCCGCATCGGCGATTTTGCGCTCGCGCAGCGCTTTGAGCGCGACGCCCACGGCCACGTCCAGCGCTTGGCGCACGCGCCGCACGTCGCCAAAGCCGCGTACGCTGCGCCGGAGCTCTTTGTGCCCGGGCGCGCAATTCACGACGTGACCAAGGCCGACGCGTGGTCGCTCGGTGTGCTTTTGTATCACCTCCTCACACGGTCTCCGCTCTTTCCGACGGGTGCCCCGACGCTCCAGGACCCAGTGTTTAGAGCCATTGCCCAGTCGCCCCAGTGGATTGACACGCTCCTCCCGACGGCGTCGTCCGCGTGCCGCGACCTCCTCGTGCGGCTTTTGGATCCCAACGCCTCGTCGCGACTGTCGGTCGACGCCGCGATGGAGCACGCGTGGTTCACTCGTCGCAAGACGCAGCCCAAAACTCTCGAGACGAAAGCCGCTTCCACGCCAATTCGCAGCCGCAGCCGCGACCGGACTGCGAGCGCCGAGATCTCGCTCGACGCCACGCGCGTCGCCATTCGCCCGTCGCGCCTGCGGTATCTCTAAGTTATTATCTTCTCAATGCACGCTTGATTTATCTATCACTCTCTAAGTTTACCACCACGTCGCTTCGTGACTCGCACCTCTTCGTTCGCTCGAAACGACCGTCGCTTGGTCGCTTGGCATCCGATAATGCGGCGCCACGTGCTGTACCCGGAACAAGCGCACGAGACGAGCGTCGGCGGTGCGTCCTCCAAGTCCAATGTCCTCGCGCTCTGGCTCGCGCGGCGGCAGCGGTTCCTGCGGGGCGACGACGCTCCGCTCGCGCGCGTGCTCACGCTCTTTTGGACGCTCGCCAAGCCGACGCATTCGACCTCCGTATGCGAGCGCGACTACATCGCATTCTTCCAGTGCGTCGCTAAGGCGCTCGTCCAGAGCGTCGGGAACGACCACGCCGCGCGCGTCGCAGCGCGTGACTGGGCGTACGACAGCCAAGGGAACGAGACGCTCTCGCTCCCGTTGTTTTACGACGCAGTGCTTCAGTGTGCTGAGCTCGTGCTGCCGGTTGAGAGCGACGCACCTGAGCTCCTGACGTTTTTCCACGAGCTCCGCGATGCCATTGCCGTGATGCGAGACGAGACGTATCGCCTTCGAAGCCTCAAAGACGTTGTCAAAGTCCGCGGTACGTTCCTCCAGTCGATGCCGCCGAGTGTCGAGCGCTTGGGACAGATCCGCGGGCTCGCGAGCCCCGACATGGACAGCATGTCGCTCAAGCAGCTCTTGCTGAGCTACAATCCACGCAAGTTTTCGCTCTCGCGCAAGTTTTCGTCGCTGTTTTCGGCTGCTGAAGTGCCGATCGTCGATCCAGAGATTCCTTCGCCTAACGTCTCACATCGGCTCGATGCTACTCCTCTTCTGCCGTCGCGACTCGTGAGTCGGGAGACGCTGGACGCTTTCGACGACGAAGACGCTCTCGTGGCGTCGCTCGAGAAGTGTCCGGCGCTCCGCATCGCGGTCGTGGGTCCGCCTGGGGCCGGAAAGTCGCGCGTTGCGGTCAGTGTCGCGACGCGCCTTGGTCTCCAGTACGTATCGGCGGCCATCGCGATTCAGGACGCGCTGGTGAAGAAAAAGGAACGCGACCATGCGCGTCGTGAGCGCCAGCGGCTACGCGAAGAAGCGCAAGCTGCTGCCGCGGCGACTGAGACTGAAACCGACGGTGAAGCAGTCGTAACGGAGCCTGCGGTATTAGAAGCACCGACAGAGGAGACCGAGGTCGTCGCAGGCGACGCGGTGCTTGAGGCGCTGCTCCGTGGCGAGGCATTGTCCCACGACCAAATGCTGGTCTTTGTCACTGCGTTTGCCCGTGCGACGTTGCTCCGCGGCGTCGGCGTCGTGCTCGACGACGTGTTTCCGTTTGAAGTCGAGAACGAACTGACGATCGACTATGTCGTGTCGCTCGAAATGACACGCGACGATGCAGTTGCACACGCTGCAGGCTTCACCGTCGCGCCGACGAGTCGCCGCGTGTACGATGCACGCGAGCGCGCGATGCTGACCGAGTGCGACGCGGTGCTACGAGAACGAGGGCTCCTGGACAGCGATGGATTCATTGGCAATGATACAGCGCAGAGCGACGATGAACACGTGCTCGAAGAGCGGCGCGCGCGAGTGGCCGACGCAGTGGCGGCGGTCCACAAACCCGCAGCCGTTGAACCGCCTAGTGAAGCTGACGAGCCAGTAGTCGACGAGCCTCCCGCTGCAGAACCCACTGAAGCAGAAACGACCACTGACAGCACGCCGCCACCAAGTGAAACGACGGTCTCTTCTCCCGCCGAGCGCAACGGCATTGAGCCGTTGGACGAACCAACGGTCTCACTTCGCGCGCTCCGCCTCGTGTCGTTTGATGCTGAGTTTCTCTCATTTCAATCGCGCGCCGAGTCGCTCACGAAGTTTCACACAACGCAACTCGTTGTGGTCGTCGCGGCCCAGAGCGTCGCCGACATTGTCGCGCAGTGTGTCGTCGTGATCACCAACGTACGTACTTGAGTAGCTCCTTTGCTGATCCCCTGGGTGCTGACGCGGGTGTCGTACTTGCAGAACGCGCACGGTCTCTCACGCGCCTCCGTGTCGCGTGCTGTGCGGCCACTCGCGCTTCCTGAGGACCTGGCGACGACCGGCACTCGCGCCGACCAGCTCCGGTGGCTCCTCTACGGCGACTGGACCGAAATGTTGACCAGTGAATCGTCGCCGTTTGCGTTTGGCCCGCGCGACCCCCTCGCACCCCGCGCGCTCTCTCGCTGGCGCGACTGCTGCCTCGTGTCGTCCACGTCATCGTCTTTCGTTGTCGGGAGTCCAGCGTTTGCCGCCTACTACAGCGGCCGCATCTACCTCTTCGCGTCCACAGCGGCGCGAGACGTGTTTGTTGCAACGCCGCTCCAGTACCTCCGTCGAAAACCGCCTCTTCTCCCGCCCCTGCGAAAGCTCTGGGTCGTGGCGCCTGGTGGCGCTATCGACGATTCCACGGCCAACGCCCTCGCTGCGTTGGTCGATGGGAAGCACATGTCGACAACGCAGGCAATTGTGACACAGCCGCCCCACGACCTCGTGCAAGGCAAGACGCTCACGCCGGTCGAGGCGGCGACGATCATAGCTGATGCTCTGGGTGACTCACCGGCGTGGGTCCTCACGGATCTCGTGTACACCAAACAGACACTCGACACGCTCACGCAGCAGCATCCTCACTGTCGTCCCGACGCCATTGTCGTGCTCACACCCGACGAGTCGAGACGCCCGACCACACCACTCGACATTCACAAGCACACTCTCTGGACTACGGGATTCGGCGCTTCGAGTGACGTGTGGGCCGAGGCCCAGCACCTCGCCGTGCCCGTGATCTTCAGTCCGCTCTTTGCAACGGCCCGCGAGCAACTAGCGGCTGTGGCCCGACTTCTCTCGCCCCTGACGCCGCGCGTCGATCGCGACGACGACGGGACGCGACGCGATCCTGCCGACACCGCGGACGAGCGCGTGTTTCTTACTACGGACGACCCGCGCGCCGATGGAGATGACTCCGCAGTTGAGCAACCGCCGAAGAGTCGAGATGCCGTGGGGTACGACGCGACGCAGCGCGCGTGGATCACAAAGCGCCGGCGCATGGGCGCGACCGCGCAGTTCTGTCCCGTGTCGTGGGCCACCAAGCGCATGCTCGTGCCGGGGCAACGAACGTCCGTCGCGTCGTATCAGCAAAAGCTCTACGCGTGTGCAGGGCCCGAGGAACTCGCCGCGTTTGAGAGGGATCCGAGTCAGTACATTCCCGCAACCGCCAACGAAACGCTGTCAGTCGTACCCGTGATCTGGATTCTCGGCGTGCGAGGGGCGGAGGCCGCAGCGCTGGCCAATGCCGTTGGTGGTCGTCACGTTGGCGTCGTGGACGACGCGGCCATTGCCGAGCGCGTCCAGCGGCGTCTCTGCGCACAACTTCTTTTGCCTCTGGATCAGCAAACGCCCCTCGATCAGCTCTACATCGACGAACTCGCGACGCAACTTCACGAGTTCACATCGCATCCGGAGACGTGGGACGCGGTGGTCGTCGCCAATGTCTCGACCAGTGCGATCCAAGCGCCTGCGCCGTTGGAAGGCACTGGCGACGCGCCGGTCGATACGCCACCCCTGCCGCCGCTGCCGACACCAGAGCTCCTCGCGCACTGCTTCCAGCGCGATCTCTTCCCGACGATGCTTCTGTCGCTTCAAGCCACGGAAGACTTCGTTGTGCAGCGACAGCTGAGTGCGTGGCGCGACGCTTTGCCGACACCTTGCAAAACCCCATCACCAAATAATGGAGACGAACAAGAAGAGGAGGCAGCGGCTCTTGACCCCGCCGAGCTCGAGGCTGCTGAGACCACGCGGCTTCAGGAACAGTTCCAGACCGACCTCGCGGCATTGACACTTGCGCTCGAGACGCTCCAGTCGCGAGGCATTACGGTCGAGCCGCCCGTCGACATTGCTGTGTCGTCGCGCGCGATTATCAAGCAGCTGACGGACACGATCGCAACGCTCGTCCGGCGAAAAGCCTCGTTCTTCGAGTACTGCACGCGTGTTTGTGTGGCCGACGCCGTCGCGATGCTCCGCGCAGGCGAGGCGGTCGTCGGGAAACACGCGATGCGCTGTCCCGTCACTGGGGTGGATCCTTCAGCTGATACCGTGCCGGCGTTGGTGTACCGTGGACGGCTGTACTTTCCTGCGTCGGCTGTGGCCCTTGCCCAGTGTGAAGCCGCGCCGGCGGCAACGCTCGTCGATCCGCCGTCACAGCCGCCCCAGGTTCGAGTCTCGTGTGCGGTCGTTGGACCGCCGGGCGTCGGCAGAACGCGCCTCGCGAGACGACTCGCGGCGCAGTTTGGTCTCACTTATGTATCCCCCCAATCCGCAATTGAGTGGGTACGACAGGGTCTTGGGCCACAGACGTCGCTTTGGAACCTCGTCCAAGCTGCGAGCAACTGGAAGCAACTGGATCCTGCGCTTGTCCATGACGCGATCTACACACGACTCTGCAGTGCCGACTGCCAGCGTCGCGGGTGGGTCCTCGACGACTATTTGGAGACGGCCGACGCTCTCGCTCGGTGCCTTGACGCCGCCGCGCAGCCCATTTATCCCGGCGTCGTCTTTGCAGTGGAAGGAACGGGTCACGAGAAACCCATCGAGTGGCAGACGCACCGTCTCG
>JAADWR010000278.1:0-12411 GCA_023336345.1 Pythium inflatum | reverse complement strand
TCCGCATTTTTGGATGCCCGTGCGACCTAAATCGAGATAATATTGACGTTGGTCACAAATATTTTTGATGTTGAGGTCATGGCTAGGTCATGCGATCTTGTGCCAGACCTGACCTGGCCATGACCCCCGTTGGACACTACCAGAATGTCAGAACAGCGGTTGTCTCTCCGTCCATTCCATGGCCATGATTCGCACAACAACACTATTACGCGCCCACTGTCGTGCCATTTTACCAGAGATCGAGCAAGACGATCCCGAACTACACGAAGAACTACAAGCCGTGCTCTCTACGCTTCAGCTCGCGTAACTTATCTATTGTGTAGCGCAGAGTAGCAATTAGAGAGATCCACCCAACACAAATGTAAATCATTGAACCTCCCATGATTCGCACAAATCAGGGCCAATACCCTTATCTTATCTGACGAGCCGCATACAAACGCTACAAATGCTTCCACTCGCTGGCTCTTTTGGTCTCTTTTCTCCCGATCAGCACAGACGGGTCAAGACGCTATGGTGGACGCGGATATCGGACTGTCTTCAGTAGGTTATCAAAACCGGTACAGTTATGCTCGACCGACGGATCCCAACGTCACTTGGTGGTAATGGATCGTTCTGGACGACGCGTACGACCGTCTTCGACGATTGAAGAAAACGCTGTTACGTCGTAAGGATCCGATGGTCACGAGCATGTCTCATGGCGTGACATTCTGGCACAGCATCAATGTTTACATTAGTACATAACGTCACGAACTAGTCTTTCTCCTTCTCACCACTCCTTAGCGAGTCCATACGGCTCCATCAAGTACGCATCTCGTTCAATCCTCGCGCGCTCGAGCACGCGCGCCACGTCGCTCATCGACAAGTACGCGAGCAACGCGCGTAGCCGCCGGTCAATGAGTTTCTGAAACAGGTCGTGGTTGTGCGGCGCCATCAAGTGCGGAAACACGTAGCGAATGGTCGCTGCTGTGATCGTGATCTCGAGGCACAGGCGTCCGCGCACTGTTACATCGTCTTCGCCCGTGGCGACGCACTCGAGATGCTCGAGGGTGATTGTGAAATCGCCCCAGAACTCGGAGAAACGGCACCACTGCTGGACCACAGCGGCACGGCCGCGCTCGCCGCCCACGCGGACGCCATAGTGATAGAGCGTCGTGAGCAGTGCGACCTGCAGCGGACGGTGTTCGTCGTGCGTGAGACCATGCCGAAACTCGTCGTACAGCGTGGTGACCACGTGCCTTGCCGTATCGTGTCTCTCGAGACGGCGCGCGAGCTGCTCGCGTCGAGTGAGGAGCGCCGAGATCGAGGCATGCAGATGCGTAACAGCCGTCTCGAGCGCATGGGTGCGGGCACGCTTCTTGGCGCGGTACCGCGCTTGGTTCGCGCGGCACTGCGCGCGCCGTCGCACTGTCAGTCGCCTCGGTTTCTTCGGCAAAGGAATAAGCAAGGTCCGGACGCCGCCGTCGCTCACGAGATGCATTGGTCCGCGTTGGAGACGTTGTGTGTTGTGCGAAAGTGGGGAAATGATGAAGGCGATCGCTCGCTCGAACAGAAACACTGCCGGCTCAACAAGCAGCTGCGAGAACCCTAAGCGAAACGAACAACGATGTGCTGCACTTGAACAACCCGGCGGTCCAAAGTGCAACCCGAGTACCTACAGCACACGGTATCGAAGCTCCTGGCGCGTACAAGTTCCAATGATAACGGTCAGGGCAGAACCTCCATAGTCACTACTCATTGACGCACGCAAACATGGTCATTTGTGAGGCTGTCCCGACATCTACAGTACAGAGTTCAAGCTCACTCAGACGAGCCACTTGTACCTTTGGAAATCGCCAGTGCAGCGAACGATACAGTACTACACTGGCACAGAGCATGTGGATGCGTTGTACGGAAATAGTGTGGCCATAGTATTGGTGATGGTTTCTGCGCCGGTGAGGCAGTTCCCACACGCACACCAGATCGGAGGCTGTGCGCACTGCTGCAAGCACGTGAAGAACCAGCGTCAACGCTATCGAACAGTCCTAGTGCGACGAGCTTTCTTTCGGAGCGTCGAGTCGGAACTTGGCATCGGAGGTCGTCACAGTCACACGATCCCGCGACGGCTTAACACCGGACGCTTGTGGCCATGGCGCCACCACAAGACTAGCACTTTGAAGTTAGAGACGTCCCGTCGACTCACATTTGTGGTCGGCGTCGTTGGCAAAGAAGTGGAAAGACGGGTCCTCGGTGTTCACCGAACGTGGTGGGAAAGAGATCAAGGACCTCAACCTGCATGCTCCTTGAGGAGACTTCCATGAGAAGATGTGCGTTGGGAGTGTAGCTGGACCGCATCGCTTCGCAGCTGCGATTCTCCCACGTCCTCCCAACACCACATCGGCCACTCGCTCCGTGGCGCGGGAAGCCTGGGTTCTCATGGCACGACGAGCTGCTCTGCGCCGCGTCTACGACGTTTGGCGCTGCGTCATCACCGAGTAAGTCAAGACGAACGACGCGTGAGACGTTGTGGCTCATTGTGGAGACGTTTTGATTCGTGGTTGTGGCCTGCTGCACACTGTACGTTTTCACAGAAATGTACTAAGATGGGCAGTCGCTACTCGTCCCGAATCAGTACATCAATCGCGCGTGGCTTGCTTTCAATAAAACCGTGTACTGAAATAGATTTGTAAGTTTGCCCATCGGTCTTGTGAACGCGTAAGTTTGCGATCCATCCAGTAGTCTTCCTCAAGGAATCCATTCACCTCACGAACAGACAGAAGAGACCGTGGGAACAAACGTTCGATGCGTTCTCTACATCACAGACAGGGCAGACCATGGGCACAGAGCACACGACCGAGCCACACGACGGAGGATCCGACAGAGCGACGGCGTGTCAGGCGACGACGATGGACGTGAAACGTCTACCTTGCTGTTGCGCGCCACGTGCTGTTGCTGTTGGAACGGTGTCTAGGGTCCGAATCAGTCCAGCGCGAACAGCCCACTGTGTCGCACGGTCGGTTCGAGCTGAAGTAGCCAATAAGAACGCGCCGTGCGGCCTCGTCGGGCGAGTCACAGCATGTACTTTCTGCTTCGACTCGGTACTCAGAGACGGAGCTACGTTGGATCCGCTGCATTCGCAAGACGATGTGGGTCGATTGTCGGCCGTCAACGCAATGAAGCGACGAAGAAACCAGCGACGCTGCGCGTTGCGTCGCGGAGGTGAGAAGGCTCCATAGAGCTTCCAATGCTTCTGTCCAGGCGACTTCTGCCTACGCCGGCAATAGACCACTTTGCGTTTGAGCGTCACGTTCCTATTATACCATGGACCGCTTTACGATCGAACGCACGCTCTGCACAACGACACTCGGTGCGACGTACGAATGCCGCTTCCAGTCATATCCATCGGCGTGCTGTCGAGCGCCGCGCGTCCTCAAGGCGAGCAGCCTCGCGACCCACCGACAGCTCCTTGCAACGCTCGATGATGCCACGGTTCAAGCCCTTGACGATCCGCTTCGCGAACGCGCGATTGTCGCCCGGCTCATTGCGTCCGGCGGCCACGACCACGTGGTGAAGTGCTACGACCAGTTTGTCTCGACCGACCTGACAACCGGCGACGAGTGCGTTTGTGTCGTCATGGAGTATTGCGACGACGGCGACCTCTGCGCACTCGTTACGGCGACGCCTCACGGTGTTGGCGAGCGCCAAGCAATACGTCTCATGCTCCAAGTCGTACGTGGCGTCGTGTTCCTCCAATCGCGACTCGGTTTGGCGCATCGCGATCTGTCGTTGGAGAACGTGTTCTTACGCGACGGCGTCTGCAAGCTCGCCGACTTTGGCTTGGCAACGCCGTGCGACGAAAAGGCGTTTGGGCGCGTCGGAAAGCTACCGTACATGGCGCCCGAGGTCGTCGCGTCTCCCGCCGACGGCTACGACCCCGCACCTGCTGACGTCTGGTCGCTTGGGATCATGTTGTTTATTCTACTGACAGGCGCGCCACTGGTCGACGTGGCATCGCGTAAAGACCGTCGCTTCGTGGTACTGACGTCTCGTGGCGTCGGTGCGATTCTCCAGCTCTGGGGATTCGACATCTCGCAGTCACTCGTCACGCTCCTCGACACCATGCTGCGCGAACAAGCGGCAGAGCGGCCGCCTCTGACGCACGTGCTCGACCAGCTCACGCGGCTCCACGGCGAGCCGATCGAGTGATCGAGCATGCAGAGGTGTCGTGTCGAGTGTTTTGCTGGTATCGGCATTTCTACGGTTGCTTAGAGATGCAATGGAATAGGCGATTGGACTGGCCATTTTATGTGCGAAAGGAAACAAGTGGGTCGAGTGCTTGGCCATTCGGACGTCGCCCCATACTTTCGCCAACAGCTCAGCGGATTGCGACGAGCGCCAAGTCTGTGTTTCTATGGAGACAGCGCGAGTCCTCTGGCGCCACGGCCTCGTGGCTCCGATTCGGTCAAGTGTGCCTCCTTCGTCGTGAGGTTCCATGGCCGACCGCGGGCCGCCCCCTCTCGGGTTGCCCGTACATTTTGCTGGACAAAACCCCTATGGCGCACGCTGCTTTTGTACACAATACGACAGTAAAATCGAACAAGTGTTGCCGGTTTCTGGCGCCAGTTCGGTGTTCCAAGGGCGACGTCGTCAGTGCTGATTGACCCTTCAAACCAGCGCGGGCGCACTACGTGGTTTTAAAACGTCGACCAATGCGCCGCGAAGACCTGTGCGCACTAGATTCTACAGAAGATGTCGTTTCAACCGAACGGTGCTGGATCGCAACTTGCTGAATGGTATCTTTCGTCGTTGGAAGAAGCTACGGTACGGGACCCAAATCACAGAGGATTCGTTTGCATGCGCAAAGCTGATAGAGCCAACTCCGGACCACACTCGGCCAATGCACGATAAACACAGACTCAGGCCTGCACGCGACACAGCTGCCCAGTGGTACGGTACAGTAGAATGGCGGGACTTTAGCTGAAAGGTATAAAGGGTCTCTGAGACCAGCGGCGTTCACTTTGTCATTTCCGTGGAGGCTGTGATCCCCATGCATCGCTTCAAGATCATCCGCACGCTCCGGACGACGGCGCTCGGCGCAATCTACGAGTGCTCGTGCCAAGCGCCTCGCGCGTCGACGCACCGCCAGCCGTCGCTCGTGCTCAAATGTTCGAGCCTCGCGATTCGCAAGCAATTCGTCGACATACTCGACGACGCCAGCGCCCTAGCGCTTGACGATCCCCAGCGCGAGTTTGCAATTGTCGCCCAGCTCATTGCGTCCGGCGGCCACAACCACGTCGTGCAGTGCTACAACCAGTTTATCACGCGAGACGAAAGGACCGGCCACGAGTGCGTTTGTCTTGTCATGGAATACTGCGGAGGAGGCGACCTTTGCTCGCTTGCCTTGGCGTCGCCACAGGGCGTGGGCGAGGCGCAAGCGGTTTGTCTCATGCGTCAAGTCGCGCGTGGCGTCTTGTTCCTTCAAACGCATCTCGGCCTTGCGCACCACGATCTGTCGTTGGAGAACGTTCTGCTTCGCGATGGCGTCTGCAAAGTCGCTGACTTTGGCTTAGCGGTGCCTCTCAACGAGACGGCGTTTGGCCGCGTCGGCAAGCGGACGTACATGGCGCCCGAAGTCGTTGCGTCTTTGCCCGATGGCTACGACCGCGCAGCGGCTGACGTCTGGTCGCTTGGCGTCATGCTCTTTATTCTGCTCACCGGGTCGCCGCTAGTGGGCGAAGCGTCGCCCACCGACTCGCGGTTCGTCGGCCTCACGCAGCAAGGCGACGGCGCGCTGCTCAGAGTCGTAGGTCTCGACGTGTCGCCCGACATTGCGCAGCTTCTGGACGCGATGCTCCAAGCGGACCCGGCGCTGCGACCGAGCGTCGCAGACGCGCTGCTGGTGCTGGACCATGCTGTCGCTGGCATCGACCAAGATCTCCAGTCGTGAATACCTGGTGCATGGGAACAGGGCGTAAACTAAGTCAGCATGTACTTTGCCTACATTTCTTCTTCAACTGGAGTCTATTGCGTTACATCTAAAGTGAACTGCTGTAGCTACGAATGCATCAACTAGTGACTACTGTAGTGCTAGAGGGACCAGAGTTGGGAGGCCTGCCATTGGAGCACATCCCAAGCCAAAACCTGGTTGAGGGTCGCCCATTCGCGCCGGTCCGTCGGATGGTGGGTCTGGAAGCTGTGCCGCGTGTCCATCGCAAGATTTGCCGCGGCGTCCGCCATTTTGTTGTACGCCCGTAAGTGGTAGGTCCACTGCTCCACGCCGATCTGGTCAGCGAGAACACGCGCGGGCGCGTACAAAGTCTTGAGAATGTCGTTTCTGGGCGAGCGATACGCGCTGAGTTGGCCACTGCCCGCCCCGAGTGTGACCGGCGTAGACAGTCAACAAATAAATAAATGGCCAATGATGAGCGCGCTGTAGCCGACAACATGGAGCGGTGTCCACTTGTTGTGATGTGCGGTCACAAGGCCTGTGATGGGCCCGAGATACTCCGCGCGATTGTTCGTGGTCTGGGGTGACGCGAGGTTCATGGCCGCGCTCCGCACAATGGTGGCGGCCAACGCATCTGCCGTTCAAGTCTGGAAAGACGCCATAAAGGCGAAGCCGCGCTCTGGTCCTTTCGGTTCGTCTCGTGGGTTCACCGAGCTCTTTCATCCAACCAGCGAAGGGACTCAAGTGCGCAGAACATTCTCTTAGAACCAGTTCGAACGGGTAGAAATGACCACTATTGACCATGAGGAATGGGTGGGCAGTCCACTGGAGTCGATAAAACTGACCAAACTCCATTCTCCGTTTGCACTCGCGCGATAAAAATTCCACCAATGACTGCGCTGCATGTACAGCGAACCTTCGAGTATTGTTCCCCTCTTTGTCTGTTGGAAGTACAGTTGCTTTCAGCTTGCCGACTCGGCGACTCGCTGCCGGCAGCACTTGGTTGTTCTCGTCCGGTCGGTTAGATCGCAATGCGCCGCTAGGATACGAGCGAACGTAGGCTCCTCCGCCAACCGCGCTTGGTGCCATTCACGAGACGCGGACGATCTGCACGGTCGACATGCCGTCGCGCGTCGCTTATGCTCTAGGGCTTAAAGGTTAAACACGTGCTCGAAACGCTGAGCGACACGGCCGCTCAAGCGCTCAGCAACCGATTGCATGGGCGTGCGATTGTCGCACGGCTCATGATCCAGCGACCACAACCCGCTACGACCAGCGTATCACCCAAGACCCCGACATGGGCGATGCAAAATTTTGTATCGTCTCGGAATACTGAAATGGCAGCGACCTCGAAGCGTGTCTACCGATGTCGGGCGGTCTCGGCGAACGCGTGGCGATTGCGATCCTGCAGCACCTGCCAAGGCGCGTCTTGTTTCTCCACACGCGACTCGGCGTTGCACGTCGCGATCTGGCAAGAGAGGACGTACTGTTCCACGACAGCGTCTTCAAAGTCGCCCACATTGGCTTGGCAATGCCACTGGGCCAGAAATGGCCAGCCGCCGTACATGGCACCTGTGGTTGTTGCCCCTCCAGCCGACGGCTACGACTCTCCAGCAATCAACCTGTAGTGCCTCGCTGCTTCGACACTGCCTCGTCTGTCTAACGACCCACGGTTTGAAGTGTTCATGCGCCATGGCGTCGGCGCGATTCGCTCGTCGTGGGGTACGACAAGATCACTGACTGATTTCTGTGACACTCGTTGCGAGTACTGAATTTTGCGCACCTTACTGTCAATGTACTGCATTCGAATTGTGGACTGTTTATGTTCAATCGGATGTACGTACTGGCAACCGATCCATAGATCGCGTTTGTCCGCCTGCTCATGTGACTCGAGGCATTCCGCTGGATACAGAAGGAACAGTTCTGCGTCCCCGTCTTTCGTTTCCTATCGAGACACTGGTTTCGCGATGCTGCGCCTGTGTTGTCGACAGTATTAATGATACTCCCGCGAGCACATCCCCATGGAGCTGTGAGTGTCGAGATCGAGTCGGAATAGAACTTGGCCCACGATTATCAACGCAATTGCGGTCCGGCGAGCCGTACGCTCGAGGTCAGTATGGCAGCACAACCGGGGCAGTGATAGACGCCCAGGCGCCGAGGAACACAGCCAGTGTGTGAGCATAGGCGACTCCACGGCGTCCACGATCGACGCATGGCGCGTCAATAATCATATCAAGCGTCTGGCGTTGAGAGGTTCCGTTGCATAGCACTTTGCACCTGCCATCTGATCAGATGAGCTCGTGGCTGCTAGTCCGACCGACCGATCCAGCGATAATGCTACGAATACACCCAACACGCAATCGATCGGCAGGTCGGTCGGGCTTACCAGTACGTGCCAGAGCCCCACAAGAACGAGCTTCTGTGGACTATTTTCGCGGAAAAGCAAACTGAAAATGACGTGCGCAAGCGGCTCCTTGAATGCCTGCAGTGTTGAGCAGTGTATCAGAGACCTCTCCTCTCCATTGGTCATCCATTTGGAAGGGCATTCGGTGGCTACAGAACCGTTCGAGGGCAGCTGCGTTGGCGGTGTTGGGGGACTGCGGTGCATCTCCTCGTGGTGCTCCTAGATCATTCATGAAAACGGGACTACGATTCCGACCATTGGGTTCATGGCGTCTGTATCTGCGTTGCGCAGGGACAGAATGGTCTTGATCGCTACGTCCATGGCCACACAAAGTTCCACATCACAGATTTGTCCGTGGTCTACCAGACTAGGAGATTGCACATTCCGGGGTCTCCGCTCGATCTGCGTGCGTAAATACGGAACCGTTTCGGTTGCTAAACTACCCGCAACGCACGCCAGACTCAAGGATTCCGTCTCCGTACTGTAGGCAATACAAACCTCCCTCTCCCAACAGACCGTTGAGGAAAAGAGAGGCACGATCCAAGCGAGTATCGTCACTTTGCAACTGTGCTTCACTCAATCTTAACAACGCCTCGCTATCTCGATGCATCGCTTTACGATCGACCATACGCTAGCGACGACGCCGCTCGGCGGAACTTACGTCTGTCGGTTCAATGACCCTGCGCGCCGTCGCGCACTACTCGTGCTCAAGTATAGCAGCCTCGCGACCCGACGGCAGCTTCTCTCGACGATCACTGATGCGGATATGCTCACTGTGGACGATCCCAATCGCAAACGTGCGATTGTCGCTCGTCTCATTGCGTCCGGCGGCCACGAAAACGTCGTTCAGTGCTACGACCAGTTCGTCTCGACCGATCCAACGACCGGCGACGAGTGCGTTTGTCTTGTCATGGAATTCTGCGACGACGGCGACCTCTGCTCGATAGTGACAGCATCGCCACACGGCATCAGCGAAGCGCAAGCGATTTGTGTCATGATACAAGTCGCGCGCGGCGTCCTCTTTCTCCAGTCGCGACTCGGTCTAGCGCACTGTGATCTCTCGTTGGAGAACGTGCTGCTTCGTCACGGCATTTGTAAGCTCGCTGACTTTGGCTTGGCCAAGCCAGTTCACGACAAAGCGTTTGGTCGCGTTGGCAAGTCAGCGTACATGGCGCCTGAAGTCGTTGCGTGTTCAACCGACGGCTACGACTCAGCACCGGCCGACATCTGGTCGCTCGGGATCATGCTCTTCATTCTGCTCACGGGCTCGACGCTTGTGAACATGGCATCGCACGACGATGTGCGGTTCGTCGCACTCACGCGTCACGGTGTAGGCTCGATCCTCCGACTCTGGGGCTTCGATATTTCGCTTGGTCTCGTTAAACTCCTGGACAAAATGCTGACGGTCGATCCAACGCAGCGACCGACCGTGGGCGTCGTGCTTCTTGGACTGGAGCAACTGGAAGGGAAGAGGAGCGAGTGAGAACAACGATAGTGTATGCATGTTACGTGGTTGTTGCAACATAAATGGAATTATGTGCCTTTTCGAAAACTCTGTAGTTCTTGTGGATGAATGGCAATGATTCCTGTGGCGAAGTCAGTCGGGCCATACCATCGTGGCTGGATGAAAGGTATCAACTGGTTGGCACGGAGGTGGGACTATATTAACGAACGAGCAATGCAGCACGAGCTTGTCGCCTGACCTCCGACCTGTCACGAACTATAGACGAGTGTACAGTTACTAATAGCGCGTGCGCCAACGCGTGACTCTGCGTGTGGCGCTCACAATCACCTACTAGGCTCTTGGCCGCGTCTTTCCGCACTTGTGGGCACGCTCGATGAACGACTCGTCGGTCACCGAGTCGTCTGTGGTGTGACAGCGTTCTGCGATTGGCACGTGCGGTCACTCTGTCGATGCCGAGTAGACAATCAACTTTGTCGGCACGCTGTCGGTATTCGTGACGATACACAACGCCGCATGTGTGCTGCGGCGATGGGGTCGGTGCGTACGGTTGAATCAAGAGCGTCCGACTCCAGCCCGTCGTACCGCTGCTGCGTCGTCGTCTCGTCCACCGCCGCCAGCGCTGATCGCAGCTTGGCGCGGCACTGGCGTCGCTCGGTTGACGCCGACATCTCGCTGGTGTCTTGAGGAAAGCGGTGAACGATGTAGTTGCTTGCTGACGAGGCGCGTTGCATCAGTCTTTGTGCCTATGGTCAGATGTCGCTCGCTTGAAAGAGCGGGAGCGCGTTTCCTGTCGACCGCGATGAGCAAATTAATCGACGACGGTCAGCTGCGCGACTATGGACGTACCGTATCGCACAGCCACAGCCACAGCGTTCCATCGCGAGGAGATCCAAATGACAAACGTACTGTGATACGGTATTTGAACCTCTTGGAACTTCAACATCGATCCATAACATTTGGCACTAAATCAATACACACTTCGACATCGACTGGCTCGTTTGCAGGCCAGCTGCCCGCCTCGAGAAACCTTCTAGAAATGATGAGTCTCAGTGTCCCATGCACGGTCAGCACACGACTGGTAAGGCGCTTCTCTTGATTGAGCCGCTGTCAGTATGGCGCAGCCGGAAAACGCCCTCTTTGGTCCCCACTGCTTAGTGTACAAAATCTATCGTACTACAAACTTCCAATGCTTCTGGAACAATGGAATAGTATGTATTCACGGGTGTCAGATCTGCATTCGGGTGTGAAGGAGCTGGTTGAATATTCGAGTCCTTGGAGATACCGCTCGTTGTCAACAACTCGAGTGGCAGCGGGTGGTGTCAACACGATTCCACACGAGTCGACACGCTTGCGAGGACCCTGTTGGCTGGATCGTCTTCGCGTGTGGCGTCGTGGACGGTACTGTACCAATCGACTGCACTGCAGTGTCGGTCGAAAAATGGTCTGCTGTGGTTCGATTATCATTTGTGAGGCTGTCGTAAACAGTGGCGTCCTGTCGCTCTGGGAACGTACTAGTACGCACTGACAGCCTAAGCTATTGCCACGTAGCCAATCGCAAACGCCAGCACCACACCGAACAGGTCACAATCGCCAGATCCACACCGCTTTCGAGGAGGCTATGACTACAACAAACTACAAACAAGTCGTGAGAGACCGCCTTTGAATCGAACGACCAGCCAGCGAGCCGTGCTTAACGTGCCGAATGCGTCGGCATTCAACAACTTGAAAGCGTCACGCCACCCTCACATTCACACCATGTTGGTCATCGAAACCCCGCTCTCAACGACTGGCCAACAGGATCGTCACCAGAGCAGCTGCGCGATAGATGCTGGCGTGCCGGTCGAGCGAACGAAAGTGCGATGATTCAATAGGTGTCGAGTCGATGTCCAAGCCCGCGCCCCACAACCACAACCTTACCTCCACTGAGTTGGATGTGGCGTAAACATTCGAACAGGAGCCGTTCTAGCAAATCCAACCTTCTCGCGACGCACGCCAGACCCATTAATTCCACGCTACTGTTCGCCCCTCTCCGAAGAACCTTCACAGAAGGCGTCTTTCATCGGCACTAGAGGATTGAACGAGAGTCAAGGTAGAGTCACCGCCACGCGCGAGCGGTGAATGACGAGCTTCACTTCTCCCCTTGATGCCCCCAAGATGCATCGCTTCGCCATCGACCGTACGCTAGCGACGACACCGCTCGGTGGAACCTACGCCTGCCGATACAAAGACCCGACGCGCCGTCGTGCGCCGATTGTGCTCAAGTCCAGCAGCCTCACGATCTACCGTCAATTGACCGCAACCCTCACTCCCACAGCCATGAGAGCAGTGGACAATCCCCTCCATGAGAGCGTAGTTGTCGCTCGTCTCATTGCGTCGGGGGGCCACGAAAACGTCGTTCAGTGCTACGACCAGTTCGTCTCGACCGATCCAGCGACCGGCGACGAGTGCGTTTGTCTTGTCATGGAATTCTGCGACGACGGCGACCTCTGCTGGCTAGTGACAGCATCGCCACACGGCATCAGCGAAGCGCAAGCGATTTGTGTCATGATACAAGTCGCGCGCGGCGTCCTCTTTCTCCAGTCGCGACTCGGTCTAGCGCACTGTGATCTCTCGTTGGAG
>JAADWR010000277.1:0-12415 GCA_023336345.1 Pythium inflatum | reverse complement strand
GTGCCCTTTCGTCTCCTTTCCACCATTATCGAAGAAGTGCGACTGCCGCCGTCTCTGCGCCTTCGTCGCCGGCTTCTGTAGACGTCAGTTCTGCTGGGATCACGCTTTACGATGGGTGTCGAAGCCGCCGCGCGTGCGCCGACTCGATCGAGCCCGCTCCCGCGCTCTAGCGATAACCAGAACGCCCACAATCGCGTCCCAACGGAAGACGAACTCACGTCGCTATTTGACGAAGCCATGAAGCGCGCGCCAACCGACAGCAATGCGTCCAAAACCATGACGAAAGACGAACAAGCCAAGTTCCTCAAAGCCATGGGCGACCGCGAGTTTCGCTCGCTTCTAAACGACTATATGATGGAGATTTCCGACCCGGCAAACCGCGCCGAGACGGAACAGTACCTCGCGCAGCTCGAGCGTGAGGAAAAAGTCCCGACCGACAAGACGCTCATTAAGCCAACGCCTGGGTTTGTCGTCAAGACCAAGTGGGATGACCGTGAGAAGCTCTTTGTCAACATTTGTGCGAGCGAGAAACTCCAGCCGCCGTCCAGTGCCAAAGTCGAGACGGGTCCGCGCCTTGGGACGTCGTGGAGTCTGCCATATTCGGTCGGCCCCGAGCGCCTCGAGCCCGACAAGAGCGGCACGCGTGTCGTGACGTACGACGTATGTTTTCACCCGCGAACGCTCCAGTTTGCGACGACTCAAAAGCCGTATCGTGACATGGTCGTGAAAACTGCTCTCGACGCAATCGAGCCGCTCGTGCGCGTGTCGCAGCACAAGCCTTCTGCCGTCGTCTCGAGAGACTATCACGTACTCAAGGGTGTGACGTACAAATCGGGCGAACCCGTGACTATGTGCCTGACGACGCCAAGCGGAGGTGAGAAGGAGAAGCAGTCCAAATCTGAGACGAAGAAATCGGTAGTAGAAGCCAAGAAACCCGAACGATTAGAGCCGACACGATCCGATGAAGCCGAAGCACACACGATTCGACACGAGGTCGCCGTCTCGACGAAGCCGCTGATTGAAGAGGTCACGACAAGAGCCAAGATAGCCCCCAAGGCTCTCTCTAAGCTCGAGTATCGGGTTGTCTACCGAGGCAAGTTTGAAATGATGGACCACATGCAAGCGAACCTCCACAGTCATGAGACGCCCGCAGAGGTGCCTACCCGACCGCGCGAGTTGGTGGTCGAGATATCCTTTCCAAATCATGCAAGTGCCAAGGGCATTGACCTCGACGTCAACGACCGTGCCGTTAAGGTTGAGACGGCCGGGTATGAACCGCTTGAAGTGTGTCTGCCGTTTGCGGTGATTGAAGAAAAGGGCGGCGCCAAGTTTGACAAGAAGGTTAGAAAACTAGTGGTCACACTGCCAGTGCAACCGCCGGAGCCGGCACCAGTCAAGCGAATGGCGATCGTCGAGCACGACGATGATGAAGAAGAGGAAGAGCAGACCCAAGAAAAAGCGAGTGCCCTCGAAGATAACGAAGTGCACAGTGTTCAAACCACAGCGACCACGACCACGACCAAGGCAGCAAGTACGCCTGTGCCAAGGGACGACGCTTTCGCGATGCTACGAGAAACGGCGTTGATGGTCGCCAATGATCCGATGTACTTACCTCGTGAACCTGTCAAGGCAAGTTTCACTACTTTGGAAGAAGCCGCGCCAACATCAACGGAGCCTGTCTCGTTGCACGAAACAGTGAAAGCCCACGTCGCTGATGATGCATTGTACGACGACTTACCGCCGCTCGAAAGTTGCAGTGAAGACGAAGACGAGGTCGAGATGGATTTGCAGGATACCCTGGCGATGGAAGGTCCCAAGCCAGTCCTCGATGGGCCAAAGAGTGAGGTAAAATGCAGCTCTGACGCTCGGATATTCTACAAGACCCCACAATTCACTGTCAAGGAGACAAGGCTGTGCTTGTCGTACCTCGTCGAAGTCGCGAATGTGGATTCGGCCAGCGTTAGCCTCGAATTTCCGTCCAACACGTCGCTTCGAGTTCGCTTTTCAACGACCGACGATCACTTTGAACTTCAAGTGAACTCTCTGCGTGCCGAAATTGACTCGACGCGATCCGAAATCCATGCGGCGACCGAGAACTTCGCCATTGTTCTGTACAAAGCCACGACTGCAGCCGATGTTGCGAATATCGAGCCAACCCCCACGCCTCCACCTGTTGTCCGCTTCCAGAACGACCTTTTGTACAACATTGACTGATTCTACAAGGAGCCAAGAACCATTATGGGGAAGAATGGAAACGTTTCTTACGTGCTGCTGCTAACCCCTTGAACTCTCAATTATATTTTCTTAGGTTTCCGAGAGCAAGTGAGGTTACAACGCGAAAAGAATCTCTGACAACAGACCGTCGAGTTCGATCGCCTCACCGCTTGCTGGCACATCCAGGGGATCAGGGAGATCGCTCGCACTGTCTGATTCGCTGGACTGATCGTCGGAAGTAGAGTCGTCCGGTTCCTGTCGTTCTTTGCAAACAACCTCGTCGTCGTGCAGTGTCTCCAAATTGAGCTGCAGAATCGTGTCGAGAGCACTGGCTTCATCGCTTGCGAGTCCCGCAAGGGGATCGCTCTTCACGTTCACGTCTGGCGGGTTGGAGGGCCGGTTGGAGGGCCGGTTGGGTACGGATTGGTCAAGACCCTGGCGTTCTGTCAATAGTGCCTGTTCTTCCTGAAGCGCCTGTAGATACTTGAGCTGCAGCTCCATCAACTCGACTTCACGGCGCATCACTGTGATCCGTGCTTGCTTGCGGACCATGAACCGCCGTTGGTTCTCACGGTGCCGTTGTTTCCGCACTTCGGCTTCCTGTCGGAATCGCTTGGCACGCTGCTGCTTTGGCCACGTGTACGAGTCGACGGTATGGTAGTCGAGCGGTGCGTCGACGGTTGTGGGCGACACGTTCGACTCCTTGGTCATGTACTCGAGCGATGTGTCGATGGTCGTGGGGGGCAGCGCCATGTCTATAGTACAGTCGGTGGTCGAGTCGGTGTGGTCTTGGCAAGGCAGTTTCGAGACAGCCTCCTCTCCTCGCCGTCACGCTGCCACGGTCGTGGATCTTCATCCTGGGTCGCGAGGATGAGTCGGAGTGATAGTCTCGCGTTAGATGAACGATGATGACCACCGCCATTTTTCCAATCCAGCTGGGAAGCTCATGTGTCCCTTGTGTTCGAGCGTTTGAGGAACCTCGACGAAAGCCAACAGTCTGTCGGGGCTCGGTCTGTTCGGATCGAGCATTCATTCATCACGAACCAGCCTCAGTCCCTAGTGGCGAAACATGTTCAGGGTCGTGACTCCCGAAGCGCTCAATGCGGTACTATACAATGAAGGCAACTGCATGATTGCACCTGCGCTAGCGCTGGTCATCCCAGTCGGCTCGCCACAGACGCTCGAGCCTTGTGCCTCAGCCGGAGGTGAGCGTTTTAAGGCGTCTGGGCGGGACAGCGCCATTGGTGCACGGCCCCCGACTTGGACAACAGTGTGCGTGGTCAAGGCAGTGGCCAACGACCAAACATAGAGCCGCATCCCCCGAGATGCTGTGCTCTCGTACCAGGTGCGATAAGACGCGATGCACCCCTAACTATAGAACTCCAAAATGCAATTGCAAAAGAACACTCCACTGCCGTGCAAGCTGATACCCATGACGGTCAAGCGCGACTGCTGTTCCACTGACGAATCGCTCGTGTTGAAAAGAAGCGGGATCACAACGACACCATCGACAGAACACTGTCGACATCGATCGACTCGAGGTTTCCTCAAGCATCCAATGGTTCGTGACCACCTCGCTTGCGATGCCCCTTGGGCTCCTCCAAAGAGCGCTCGTCGAGTTGCAGCCTCTCTTTCCGAAGGGTTTGCACTTCTTGCCCTGACTGCAACTACTTCAGTCGCAGCTCCATGAGCTATAGAGACGTGCTTGCTTGCGCTGCATGAATCGCCGTTGGTTCTCACGACGGCGAAGCTCGCGCATTTCATCGTCCTGTCGGAAGCGCGTGGTGCGCTCGGGCTTCGGCCACTCGTACAGCTCGACCTGTCATTGTTGCGAGGCGATCAGGCCTTGGCTTGAGGATTGCGCAGGACGATGTTTGCCCACGAACAGGTCTCAGGTGCAAAGTTTTCTGGGTTGAGCATGGACGTTGGACTCTCGGGCCACCTTGGTAATGCTGAGCAAACTTACCCATGCCCAGGCGATGCATAGTGAGAGTGCTTGACTTTGCGCGCCAACAGCATTGCTCGCTCTTTTTTTAACAAAAATTAAAATTCCGTTTGCGCGACTCGTGGGATGTGGATAGGTTCCTATGCGAAAGCGTGTATTCACTTAAACTATGGATTCCCTTGCGCCCCCCCTTGCCGCACATACTGTATCGTCCAGCGCAATCCACTCCACTATACTACGAACGATGTCTTCGTCCCCGACCAACGTCGATACTCCGCTCGAGGACATTACCATCGAAGCCTATGCGTGGCCCAAGCCCGAGCGCGCCAAGCGATTCCGACAGGACGATGAAATGCGCGAGCTTCGCCGTCGTGAGAACCAACGGCGGTTCGTGGCCCGAAAGCAAGCGCGGATTGCAGTGCTGCGCCGGGAAGTCGAGTTCATGGAGCTCCAGTTCAAGTATTTGCAAGCGCTTCAGGAAGAGCAGACGCTTCGGCAAGAACAACGCCAGTTTGAACGTGAGGACGACGCGAAGGAAACGGACCTGCAGATCGAATCGTTCGAACCCTTGGACGTGCGCTGCGACGGCGAACCTATGGAGCTTGACGCCTTTCTGACGGAGGTTCTCTCGGCGTTGTGATTACTGCGTGCCACGATTGTGTTATTTAGAGTAGTGGTGTAATTGTGCATTTGTATCCGCCGGACAGACGACTTTTAAACCCGGTCACGCACAGCTCTCCAGCTTCCTCCAAAGTGACCTTCGTCCCTGGCTCGCCGACAATCTCGGAGGCCACGTTGACGATCTTTCTATGTCTGTGTAGTGCTAACAAGCAAGTAGGAGCTACTAGAGTACATTCATTGCGCTCAATAGACTTCACTTTCGAACGAACGAACGATTGTGCATTTGTAATCGACAAACGAGCTTGAATGCGCGATGTTTGACATTCATTCCAGTGACTCAAACTGTCGCTCGACGACAACAATCAGGAGTCGTCGATAACCCATGGTACAACATGAGATATTGGTCAGAGTCGACGCGCGAGGCGCGTTTGCAATGGATGCTTTGCAATCTATGAAAGCGACGTATGTGGCTATCTCTCGCTCCGCCAGCAAGGGTCACAAGGACAGGAGTATGTTTCTCACAGAGCTGTCGAGTTCAATCGCGTCGCTGCTTGCTTGTGCTGGAACAAAGAGCGCTCTGAGATCGATTCCTTGGACAACACCTCGGAGGACTGATCATATTCCTCTCGTTCTTTAGATAGGATCTGTTCTTCCTGCACGCCCCAGAGGTACTTGAGGCGGAGTTCCAGCAGCCTGATGTCGTGGCGGAGTTGTTGAAGGCGCAGTTGCTTGCGCTGGATGAACTTTCGTTGGTTCTCGCGGTGTCGTTGCTTGCGCACAGCTGGGTCTTGTCGGAACCGCTTTGGTCGTTCTGGCGTCGGCCACGCGTACGTCTCGACGGTAATGAACTCGAGCGGCATTTCCTCGGTAGTGGGCGATGACGTCATGGCCGATGGCCGAGTGGTTTTGGCTTTGGAGGCGATTTGAGAACTGAACGCTCTTTCGACGCCACGCGCCGTAGGTTTGGTCGGTCAAAGAACTCTACGTAGAGATCAAGTGCGATTAGACACTCGATGATGACCAACAATCCCCCTAACATGAATTTCGTCTCCGAGATCGATGGACGTCGGGGCGGCCAAACGACCACGCATCGAACATGACCGAGTTGGAACCCACAGCACTCAACAGCACTCCCTCGTATTCTCCCTGCAGTAAAGAATAGCAAAGAAGAGTCCTCGATGACCGACAATTACAACTGGCCTGGTGCCCCTGGGTGTTCCCCAGGTGGCTACTGTATGGGCACAGAGCTTCGTGACGTTGTGATTGAGCGTCGATGCATGGGCCTAGTTGTCAGTGTATACCATAGAGATATACTACCATCGCTGAATTGCTTGCAGTTCTCAGCCTCCTCTGTAGCAAACAAGTCGCAGCGCTGCTCGAAGTTTTCGCAGCGAGCTTTGTGACACTGTCACTATACTTTTGACAAGAACAGTGCGAGAAGTCGGTGCAATGGAGTAAACAAGGACAAACGGGGGAAACGATTATGCCCCGCAGGATTACCGAGAAAATTTCGAGGCGTGTATCCACTGTCTTCCGAGTGACCAGCGCGATGGAGCCTTGTGGGTGCGTCGCGTCATCACGAAGCGGCAATGATGAGTGGTATTGTGGAGATCCATTTTCGGGAAGCGCCCACCAAAATGGTGAGCTCCTTCGATTACGCGGACAGGTTGGGATCCCGCAGACATGTACGCTCCATCGACAAGTGAGTCTGCGTCGTTTCTTTCCTGGCCGATAGCAAGAGAGCGAGTAACCTCAAGGTACGTGGAGTAGGCGGGGGTATATTCTTCATACATTCCATCTGGATCAAGCCGGGCGTGACGCCAAACTGCGTTCATAATGACAGCAGCAATTCGGTCAGCAGCGTGTCGAGTTCAATCGCTTGCCCATCGTCCAGTGGGTTTTCTCCAGTTGATTCACTCGACCGCTCGTCAGATTCAAGACTCTGTCGATCCGAAACAAGAGCCTGTTCTTCCAGCAACGCCTTGAGGTACTTGAGTTGTACTTCCAGCCTTCTGGTGTCGCGACGCAGTCGTTCGAGATGCTTTTGTTTGCGCAGCATCGACTGTCGTTGGCTCTCGCGGTGCCGTAGCTTACGTATGTCGTCGTTCTGCGGTTGTTGCTGCTGTTGGGATCGCTTCGGTCGTTCTAGCGTCGGCCACGGGTACGACTCGACCGTAATGTACTCGAGTGGTGTATTGTCATCCACTGGCGACGAGGACATCGCTGAGAGCTGAGCCGTTCTGGTGTGGAGGGTAAATTAGCGACTGCCGAGGCAGCAACCGATTGTTGGCGCTGATGCATAAACCGACGGGAATCGACGCCAAGATGACGCGTCTCTCACGTGGAAGCCTGTGCTGCTCCTCTCGGAGATGTGACCCTTGCGTTTGAGTCCGCGTTTACGAAATCAAGCGAATGCCATGCGTGGTGTGTTGGTGGCATCTAACACCAAATAGGATAGCACCGAAGCGATCGTGAAAAGTACATCATGTGCTGCGAGCGAAAAGCCGCTATCGAGCACAAAACTAACGTCCGGGCTGGTCTTTCAGAGGACCGCAACTTTGAGAGACCTGCGCATGTGCTGCTCGTATTCGAGCTGCCGATGGAGAACGAAGCACTGTTCAAACGCAAAATTATCCATGTTACACACAAGCGCACGCTCCAGTTAAGGCGATTACAGCGACAAGAGAACCTCCGAGAGCACGTTGTCGAACTCGATCGGGATGGCGCACTCTTGTCCATCGAGTGGTTCGAACGGGCAACCTCCGTGTCCCTTATCGTGATGTGTCTGCTCAGCTGGGACTGGGAAATCGAAAGGTCTCAGTTCTTTCCGGAGCGCCTGCTCTTCCTGCACAGCTTCCAAGTACTTGAGCTGCAACTCCATCCACTCGACTTGGCGGCGCAGTAATGTGATACGTGCTTGCTTGCGCTGCATGAACCGTCGTTGGTTCTCGCGGTGCCGCAGCTTACGCTCTTCTGCTTCCTGTCGGGATCGCTTGGCACGTTCTACCGTCGGCCACGCATACGACTCGACGGTGATATACTCGAGCGGTGAATCGACATTCCTTGGCGACGACGACATTGCGTTGTGAGCGAGGCGTTCACGCCGGACGAGGCAGGTGTGAGAGTGCCTGGCGTCGAGTTCTGGACCCACCGCGGACTGGCAAGAGCTACTTATGACGCGCTGCGATATTACGAAGCAAGTTGACTTCATGTCCACACGCTTGTGCGCTTGACTCTTCCCACCGAACCTTTCGTGTTCGAGCAGCGTTTTCACACCAAAAGCGTCACGGCGTTGGGCTCATTACGGTACTACTGCCGTCGGTTCTATGCACTCCTGGGTTGGCGCGTCAGACTGACACGGTGCTTATGCGCCACCTGGTTGAGGGAGACGCGAACTGGACAGTGATCCTCTTCTCGATTCTCCGCTGTTGGGTACTTGAGAGCCATGAGACGAATTTGAAATGTCGCCGAAAACGTTAGTATCCAGCAATTATCCTGGATGAGCCACTGTAATGGGTCCATGCGACACAGACTCGCTTCACACTGAGAAGCTGAGACGTTCTCAGCCGTGCGACAGGCTTCAGCGCCTCTGTCCGTTCGAAAGGAAGCGAGTGTGCGACGATTTCTCCCACTGTCCATCCTTCAACTACAGTGCAAAAGTACTAGACAGTGACGACTCCAGTGACGTACGGGCTCGTCGTTCAACTCGACCCGCTCGGTTGTCTTTGTGGAGACTTCTGTACTGGATATAGACTGTACTGCACGAGCTCCGATCGGCCTGCTGGATCCAAGGATCTCTCTTTGCAGCGAGGTCTCAGCTTGCCCTTTCGCATGCACCACGATTGGTCATGGTGTGCGTTGACAAGTCAATGACAAGTCTACTTCAACTTGCCGCCCTCTGTTCCGTGGCTGATCAGCCCGTACCCGATCCATTCGGTGCGTTCATTCACCAGCCATCGTCAACACGCCGGCCTGGACCGAACTGATGTACTACCACGAATATCCTCGCGATTTTATCTCCAGCCACGAATCGTTCACGGTGGTCCCAACAATACTCAATCCATCCCAAAGCCTGGTCAGTAAGGGGTTATATCACAAGCACTACCGACACATTGTGCTCTCACGACGATACGCTCCGGGTGATGCCGATTACCATGGCCCGCCGGACGCGATGGAGACACAGGTCGATCTGGTGCCTGGTGGCTACTCGTGCCACTGGAGAAATGCACACTCATCTTCAAGAACGCGAGTGTCTTCCTGTGACTAGTTACAGTGTCTTCACATTGAGGAGTATGCCTTGTCACACTTGTACAGTGTGTCTCCATTGGCTTTCTTTGCCTCTGGCTTGAACCAGTCGGAAGCACAGAACGTTAGTACGCGCGCTCGCGAGGCCCGCAGGCGAACCATGGGATCATAAACGACACTTAAAGTCGTCCAGCAGCAAGAAACCCGTGAGAAAGAACGCGCCATCATCTCAAGAAGACGTTGGGGCCGCTCAACTGTGGAGTGCAGCCTGCACTGTGCAGTGCTCCGTGCTCTCCCGCCAAAATGATATCATTGGTCTCACAACCGTACTACAGGTGTCCGTTCCATGGACACTCGACTGTATTGGGGCGTCAGGCTGTCGCTGCTCAGCATTGCTGCTCATCCAGACCAGTTGGTCAAGAGCGAAAGCTCGATCCGGATAAGGTCCTCGGTCGTCTGGATTGCCCGCTGCTGGGTACTGTACGCTACACCTTATCCAAACCCACCCAGTGTCGGTATACTCTTGTAGAGTAGTACTGTGAGTTTCGCCGATATGGTGGAGGCACTGCCTCGTGCCTAGACTGCCCACTCGAGGAGCCGCTTGATCCTTTTGTGTGCCTTTGAGCGCGAAGGCTCGTGTGCCACTTGAGCTTTGGTCATTCTTCCACGCGTATGCAGCATAGGCTCGACGAGCGTACCGTAGTGAACAGCCTCGATATCACTAAAACCATTGCGTTCCTTGCGACCTCGTTGGGATGAGAGTGCATCAGCTGTTGTGCGGCCAGTTGGTCTTCCTGCTAAAAGCGGCGCAGTACTGTACAGTGCAGTGAATGTGACCAAAAGGTTCGGTGCATCGTGCAAGACTTGCCGGTTGGCGGTGACCCGGGTCACCCCATCCGCGAGACCCCTCGATTTGGTCGAGATATTTTTTTCCATACAAAATGCCGATATTTTGATCTTGACACCTGCTGAGCTTGTGGTCACTTGAAGTCAACTGGCTCGAACACACATTGGGAGGAGCGCCACAAACTAGCCACGCCAAGCACGCGTGCGTCCATGGTACATCACAGTTCCATCCACCAGCATCGAGACCGAGAGTTTTCATTCCAAGCGAGCCAAGCGATTCCGCCAAGAAGTCGAAGTGCACGAGTTCCGCCGTTGCGAGTACAGCGGCGGCTCATGATCCGCAAGCAAGCGCGATGGAAGAGCAGGCACTTAGAAGAGACCACCGTGGCAGTCGTTTCGTTCGAACCGTTGGACATGCGATGGACCGGCGAGCCGATCGAACTGGATTGTTGCTCTTGACGCTGTGACCGTGTAGTAGTACTTTGGAGTGGCAATGAGTCTTTCATGAACGTCTATAGTAGCCCTTCGAAACCAATGCGTCTTGCGTGAGGCTGGGACAGTAGAGGATGGACATGAGGCATGGGCCATGGCTCGTGCCACATGGCCCATCGGCAATGGTCCATCACTGGTGAGGTCGGTGGTCGTGTGATGCCATCATCAGAGTGATGGGCTGTGTTGACGATGTTCAGTCATTGAACACGTGGTTGGAGCCTGCTGGTTTCCAATCTCTGCCTTTCTCCGGACAGCACGGCGACAGTCGAGACGCGAAGCACCATGCAGTCGACAAAACCCAGAAGCTGGATTGCTCCAACGATGGGAGAGACGTCGTGAAGGTCAACCGTCCGGAAACTCAAATGTGCTGGCCAAACTCATACTCTCAACGGCGTTTCCCTGGAGTACAGTACACCGCCGCTTCTCGGTAGAATCACTCTAAATAGATCGCCACGGTAGCCAGTTCCGTGAGCGCATCCCAAAGTACGACAGCGCTGCATAGACAGCCCGGCGTAAGCACGTGAACACCGTAGGCTAGGCGTTCCTCGCCGTGTTATTCGATTTCTACTGGGTACCACTGTACTGGTTCTGGCACTCGGCGATTGCTGCCGCCCATTTCTCCCGGGTCGCACGTGACACGGGCACCTGCCAGCGGACACTCCAGACGCTGGAGCAACGTACGGTGGACCAACTGGTGGAGTCTCAGCAGCGCGTCAGACCCAGGCTCGCATAGACAGAGCATGGTTCATTCTGCAAAAGTGATCCCAAGCGATTTCACTCGTGTGGGCGCGCGCAGTCGTTGCAGTCCAGCTGCCACTTGGGGCTACAAACAAAGCTCTTCAATCGTAAAGGGCGTTTGTTCGGATGGTATTGATACTGTAAGCTGACGGCAGTGCTCACATCTCTGGTCTGGTGCTGACTAGTGACTACGCTCCTTTCCACCCGGCGGACTCTACTGTAGCTTATAGCGACATTTGGTGTTGAAGATGAAAGCGGCACTCGCACACAAACAGGTCGCGGTGATGAGTGTGTTTGCAGAGCCTGGCCATGGGTACTGTGCACTGCAGTCTGCGGTGGCGAATTCGCGGTGCGTCACGCTCCCGGGCTCCCGCTCTTGGTGGACCCGCGACCAAGGCCACCGCCGGAAGTCGTCAGTTTCCAAACTGCTTCATCCACCGCAAAACAAAACACACTCGACCACCAACGTACCATGCCGTCGTCCCCTACGAACGTCGATGCTCCGCTGGACTACCTCACTGTCGACTCGTATGCTTGGCCGTCGACCGACCGCGCCAAGCGATTCCGACTTGAAGCAGAAGCGCGCAAGCTCCGCCACCGTGAGAACCAACGGCGCTTCATGCTTCGAAAGCAAGCGCGACTCGCAACGATGCGATGCCAAGTCGAGTTCATGGAGCTCCAATTCAAGTACTTGCAGGCGATCGAGGAAGAGAAGATGCTTCGGAAAGAAGAGACGCTGCTCGTGCAGTTCCCACGCGAGCAACCGCCAAAGGCCCGACGAAACGGAGGTGGCCCCTTTGAACCGCTCGATGTCCAAGAACGCGGTGAACCAGTCGTTTTGGATAGCATCCTCTCCGAAGTGCTCTTGTCTCTGTGATCGCTGCTTCCTCATTTGTCGTTCCCGTGAATACTATCATTAACACCTGTGGTGTGGCTTTTTGACATTCTTCTCTGAATTACGCAGTCTGCGAGCACATCGTTCTTTGGCCAAGGAGCACTTTTAGACGATGCGTGCGACCTGTTGGTGACTTCGTGCTGGGCAGGTGCATGGCTGTCCGTGAGACCGCGCCTTCTAGCCAACTGTGCCGGCACTCCGTACTCAAGCGTCTCAACGTTGCTTCCGGTTCATCCACAGGTTCGGCTTCGAGTCCCTCACTGACGATTTCGAATCATGGCTGCATCAGCAACTTCATTTGTTTTATAGACTCACAATCCCAACCACTACTCTAAATAATACGACCACGACACCGCAGCGATCACAACGACAAGAGAACCTCAGCCAACACGCTGTCAAGCACCATCGTCTCGCCGTCG